>JAWZYV010012784.1:0-150280 GCA_038373885.1 Cheiracanthium punctorium | reverse complement strand
ACTGATAACAGAAATAATAGATAAATTTCTGATGTCAAATTCTTGAACAAGGGATGATTTCTTTTAAAATCATTATGCATAAAAATCGAAATATCAACATCCTACTTGGTCATGTTAAAATATTTTGTAGAGTTGAGGCTCAATACTCATGAATAAAGGCTAGGAAAAATAAATAACGTTTTCGACTAATAGCGAAAATGCCGTCCCAAAAAAGGGACGCTAGGCACAAATGGGTTAAAATTAATTTGAAAATCACAATAACATGAAGATTTCACTGCCCACTTTGAGACGCACTCATCTGTCGAGAAACGAGATCTATTCTTTTGTAGGCAGGATTAGTTTTTTTTGTCAACTTTGTATAACACATTTTGAGTTACTTATTTCATATAGTTTTTATTTTGGCGTAAAATGGGCGTAATTCTAACTCATATTTGTAAATTTCACGCCATTCTAGATACTTGGAAATGCTTTGTTGCAAAGGAATGAATGATTTTATGCCAAATCTGGCAACCATTATGTTTATTTTTTCGGTTTTTTATTAATATCTTCTAAAATAATTCGATTTTCGAAATTTAAGTCAGCTAAGCAGGTTCCTTGAAATTTTTCGAATCGGTGGGCACTTTAGTCGAAACTCAAATCCCCGCGGTTTAGGAGGAGTTAGGCTAACAAGCTTTGACAGCGCTAGCGGCCTTTACTTTTTTTTAGAATAGAGAGAAACAAAGCGATTAATACCTCAGAGTGCAGATTTAATTTAATAAGTGCCCAATGTAATTATTTTAAACTTTTGCACAGCATATATGAGTTCAAAGGTACTCCTAAAAAGTGCTAATTAAATGGTGTAACACAGTGTAACAGTGTTAACTCTGTTTATAGAGTAAACAATTGGAGTTAATGCTGACCGATGGAGAATCGGGGAATATTAACGCTCTAGTAAATGAAATAGTGTCAGTTACGGCCTTATTAGGCAAAGAGGAAAGCCTAATTGAAATTTTAAAGCCAATTTCAACTCAATGTAAATATTACAGCCAATAAATTCTATTTCTGCATCCACAGGCTTTCTGATATCTCTTTCTGCGTTTGCAAGAAATAAGTTTTAACACGCTTTCAGGAGCTGGGGGCTCGAGTGTGGTGACAGGCATTAGCCCGTCCTTGTTTCTTTTCCACCCCCATTGCTCTGCATTTTGTTCATTCCCATACCACTACTGAACCTGATGATAGGTTTGGAGCGAATGTTGTCTTGTTCCTTCTGTTGGTGGTAGTGACGCAATACTAAATTTACTTTTATATGCTGATATTGTGAAGCATGCATATCTATAGTTATTTAAAGACATACTTTTCTTACTTTTCACATTACTGTCACTCTATAATTCAAGAAGGAAGCGTTCTCCAGCTTTAGCAATGCTCTCTGGATCAGCATTCGGATTTTTGAATACCTGGATAACCACGTTTAAATCTGGATTTTTACGGAGTACATCAATAAATTTCCTTTGTCCTTGATTAAATAATGCTGATATTGTATCACAGCCGCTGAAGGCATGCAAGAATAAAATATGATCTGCGGCTGGTTTATCTATTACTTTTGTTGTATATATTTGTTGCGAAATTTTTCCTTTTCCTGGTTTGAGAATATATATGATTTAACGCGTAGATACAGCCGTGTCAAAAGAATAAGAAGATCTACATCTTCTTATTCTTTACCAAATTATGGTATTAAAATAATGGTTAACCTGAATACAGTGGACCTGTATGACTTTATACTTTTTTACGTTACAGAGCAACGTTGAATCATTATTAGCTTCGAGTTTTTCTGGAAACGATTAGAATCTAATAGGCTCTTTTTTCTTCTGTTCTCTGTGTCGAAGCATTAAAAATCTCTGAATGTTTCAATTAAATAATTTTTTTTCTTTATCTCATTTCTTTTTTTTATCTGGCTTTTTTATCCACGTATTTTTATTTTTGAAAATAGTTTTAGAAAATCTTACTTCTTTTAATCAATATTTGAAAATACAATTTATATTATTTCTTTACTGCCTTTTATTCACACATTTATTTACTTTTGAAAATAGTTTGAAGAAACCTTACTTCTTTTATTCAATATTTGAAAATACGTTTGCGTAGTCACATATATATATATACGGGATGCTTACGAAATAATGCCTCTCAACTTGAAAAGTAGCTGTTGCAAAGCTAAACAACTTACTGTCTTTTCGGACAAACGAAATGAAAAATATTTTATTATAAGTAAAATTATCAGTATATATAGTGAGACTGCGCACCAGAAGCAGTAACTAATGGAGATTATGGAGGCTCAATTCCCCCCCCCTCACTACGCGCGCAAAATTGTTGATGCATATAACTTTCTTTAATGCAAAATATGTGAATTTAAAAACTACCACATAGACAAATTAAATTAGAAAACCCTCTCCGATTTTTTCCCTTGTCTTTGGCCCTGCCAGAAACATGAATAATATTAATATTTTTTTACAATTTTTTTGGCTGACCGTTTGTAAAAATGCACAGAATAGCTTGAGGAAAAGCGTTCTAACTTTTTTTCAAACGTCAAATATAATTTCTTTTCTCATCAAGTTCAATCAATGCTCTAAATAGTGCAGAATTGCAAAATTCCGCCCACTTGATCATTTCTGAGGCTGATATTAATTGACATGAAACAGCATAGATTCCAGCTGTGGCCCAGTAGATTGAAGCTTGGTTCCCATAGGAGCATCGAAAGTGAAGCAAAGCCAACATTGGTCTGTGCTTGGGTGGGTGACAACTTCTCCGGTCGCGTCTCTAATGGGCCTGAGCTGTCCTCTCCTGGCAAGTAAACAAACAGACAAGTGTACAGCTAAGCTTTCAGTCAGCCGCAATTTTTAAGCTGATCAAGAGTCACTTCTTTCTTCTCTTCAGAAAATCCTAAACGTTTTTACAGAGCAATTTACAAAATGTCCGCTTTTTCGCTTTCCCGCCAAATAAAGATTCCAAAAATCAGGACAGAAAAAGAAATCTACAATGGCGCGTTCCTTTAAAAAGTAACGGAAAACTTTTCAGCAGTAATGCGAGGCAAAGGAAAACGTACCGACATTTCATCTTTTTATTCATGACATCGCTCAGTTTAAAAACTTCGGTGATCGGAGAAAAAGAACCATATTCCCAGAAAGTTCCTTCCTTTTATGGATCCCAGGAGAAATGTTACCCTTATCGCTTACCAATGTCGTGAAACTCACTTAGGGAATTTCTACGACTGGCTACAATAAAAAAGGGAGTCACGTATTACTTGGAAAGATGCTATTGTCTTAACCCCCAGAGGAAAGAGTTATGATATGCGCTCTGTAGACAATACTTAAAATTTTAGCTTGTGATTGTAAAATTCTGTTTTATTTTTCGCTGATTTTTTTTTTTCTCCTTCAGGAATGCTACTGATGTTTGGATTTTTTTCTGTGAAAGTACAATGTAGTTAACAGTTATTCCAGTTTTAAAAATTGTAATTATACCTCAAAAACTTAGAGCCGTGTATGCAGAAATTGTTCGAACTTTCGAAGGGTTCGAAGGAATGCAAAGAAGCGGTCGTGTTTGCTGCATTCTGCTTGAAGAGGCAGTTCAGAATTTTATTCGGACAAGTACTATTGTCAGTTAAAAAATTTTGCAACAGATCGAGCTGCAGTCGAGACCGAAAAAAAAATGTTTTGTTGAATGAATAAAAATTTTGTTAAATCAACAAAATTGTCCGGTTCAAATAACGCTAACGAAACTTTTGTTGAATAACAGAATAATTTTGTTTAAATTATTTGGTTACTTCAATAAAAAATTTTGTCAATTTAACCGAACAATTTGTTTAAAATAAACAAAAGTTTTATTAATTTAACCAAATATTTGATTAAATGGTTTATTATGTCTTTGTTGTCATGTAAAATAAATTATTATGATCCTCTTTTGTTGATATTATTTATTTCATTTTTAACCAAACACGCAGTCTATTGAAGTTTCAGATGTGATTCAGATTCATAAATTAATTTATCCATTCATTAAAATTTATATTTTTATTTTATAGTTTTAATAGCTACAAATTTAATTTGAAGAAATTTAAGGTATTTACCCCTGATCATAGCTAAGCAGCCAAAATGGCTTTTGAATTTGTGATAAAATAAAATAAACATCAATCTTTACTCAGACTTTATCCTTATAATAGCTATCTAGTTTGTTTGACTTAATTGTACCCAAGGTTGCAGATTAGTTCTTAAAATAGTATTAGATAAACTTACTTGTCAATGTTATCTTTTATCGGAGTGGTCTCGCTTTTATTGCACGTGTGGACTTCCTTCATATTTACAACTTGTTTCGGTGTGTAGTTAGATTTAATACAACAGTAAAAGCTCAATGCTCATCCGCTTTACAAATCATTAATAAAAATTCACAAAATTTAGGGTGCATCATGAAATCAACTCTTTGTTTTGTATTCATTGACAATATAGCAAAGTAAATGAAAATGAACATCTGATTTATTTTGTATTTCGTTAAATTCAATTTTACTGAAAATTATGCAATGAATTTAGTTGTTCTTTTGAGTAAATAATCTTTCTTTGTTGACTTAGATTAAGATGAAAAAAAAAACTTTATAGTTATTTTTTTTAATAATTTCATTTTGATAAAATGAAGAAACACATTTTAGCAGTACTTTTATTTAAATCCATTTTTGTTTTTAACTTTCCTCATCATTCCTAGATTTTTACAAAATGGTGGACATATTGCCCAAACTGTTAACACTCTAACCGCCAGATTATATTCTCAAAACTATTCTTTCTTTTGGTAGGCTTTGATGTTTCTCATTGATGAATTGCTGTTTGACTTGAAAAGAGGGAAACAAAATGGTTCAAGAATCTCGCATATGAATATATATTCAAGTTTGTTTGTTTTTTTTTCTCTCACCTTCATTCCAATAAAAACATTGGAATAACCTAAACTATATTGCAATTATAAAGGAATGAAATGTATTTTTTTAGCGAATGAAAGAACGCCAACCAAACCGAGAAATTTTTTACATACAATTTTTCAAAGCCCCATATTAACTAACTATTCAGAATCATGTCACCATCACGTATTGTGCTCTTTGTATTCAATGATGATCATATACTTTTAGCCTATCAGTTTAATTTTCCACCTTTTCAAATAGCTTTCTTCCTCAACTACTATTGCCGGTCTCTTATCTTTAGTTAACCACAGTGGCGAATTTCTAAATAGGATATTTTGGCTACAGTTTATTGCGTCAAATTTTCAAATTGGTAACAATAGGCAGCGCATTTGTTCAGCCTACAGGCGACAAATATCTAAATTCGTCTCATCTCTGATCAACTAACTGTGGTTCAAAAACAAAAACATACATTTATTTTTTTGTATTTACTCAAACTCTTTACTTCTGTATTTTTAGTCAAACTATTACACAAAGCAACATAAGCATTGCATTCAAAGGCACGAATAGCACAGTAAAAGGAAAACAATGAGTAATATGTTAAATTTAACTGAAACCATGCCTTTTCTTGCATAGCCCAAGCATCAAACAAGTACCGTGCAAATAGTGTCTTATTATAATATTTTCAGTTGTCAATTCCTAAATAATTGTACATAATCTTCAAAATAAAAAAGAAAATTTATAAAAAATAATGATATTAATTTGTCAATTATAGCCAATTTAATAATGCACACTAATTTGGAAGTCATATAAACTGCGGCGGAACGATATCGCCTCCGTGCACGCTGCATCTTGGCAATCGAAGAGCGGACGAGTGGGTGCCTTTTGCCTGTTTGTGAAACGCCGCAATCTACTGCGCGGATTTCACGCAATCGGAACTGATTCCCGCCGCACGCTTCCCTTCACTGGTGACCTGAACGTGATGATATCCCGTTGCCCGGACACCTCGGCAATTGAAATCCGGGTAAGTGGGTACCTTTTTCTGGGTTGGAAAGCGCCGTAATTTACCACGCGGATTTCACGGGATCGAAACCAGTTCGCCTAAGCATGTTCTCCCTTTAAATATATATATATATATATATATATATATATATATATATATATATATATATATATATATATATATATAAGCACAACTATTATGAAGTATATAAGAAGATTAAATATAAATAAAAATTGATTCTTCATTCTATGATTGTAGATGTTTCTTTCACTTAGAAATTCTTAGTTTTTACTAAAAATATAATAATATGCCAAAATATTTCTCTAGATGGCTTTTCAAGCATCTTCACAATGTGTGTCAAACAGGTTTATAAGTTCGAATTTACAGTGTACATTATGAGGCTCCGACTGTGGTTTGTTGGATTTCAATCGTTTCAAATGATATTTTTCATGTCTCTACCAAAATCTTCTCACACACTTTTCTTCTTCTTTAAGTTTCTGAATTTATATATAATTTAGATATAGAGTTCATTCTTAAAAACAAGTCTTAGTGAATGCTTTACAAGCATTAACTATAAATTAACTACTATTTATAGAGCGTGTATCAAAAGTTCTCTTGTCTGTATGAGCAATATTATCTTTCTAAAGAATACGTGACTTTCTTTTCTATTATAGTAAGTCTTAGAAATCCCCATAGTGAATTCTATGAACATTGGTAAAGGATAAGGGTGCATTTTCTCCCGGGATCCATAAAGGAACGAACTTCCTTGGAAAGTAATCGTAATCCTTTTCTCAGATGACTGAACTTTATATATTGATGTGTTGTGAATGAAAATAAGAAATGCCTGTAGCTATCTTCTGACTTTTAAACCCGAACAGCTTAGTAATACTTTAAAGAATGTAAATGTAACTAAGTTACAACTTTTAAAATATTGTTATGCGATAGCTTGCAAGGCGGGGAACAATCTTATGGGAATTTGTTTCTTTAGAACTTCACGGAGTTGTATTAATCTGACAAGTTAACGCTATTTGCAAACAGTAATTTAAACATTCGAGTCGATATCTTTAAAATTGAAAGATAAGTTTTATGAAATGAAATGCAAGGTGCTTCTATGATAATGGTCGGTCTCATGAGTAGTCAGGAAGTCTCAACAGGCGGTGTCAGGGCAGCCTTAGTGGATGGATTTTTTTTATACAGATCTAAATAAAAGATGTTTTGAATCAAGCTCATTTTGTTTCAAACTTTTAAAATAGAAACTTATGATTTAGAAACTTATTATAAGTTACTTATCATTGTTTTATAGCAATAACCTAGACCCTTTGTTTTCTTTACTTCGTGCTAGAGTTGCAATTCTTCATGCATAAGTCGTGCAATTCTTTTTCTGTTTTAATTGTTTATTTTTTTATTTTGTATTAGTTGCCCAATACTTCGCACATAACGGTACACTATTCCACTATTTTAAACAATTATCAGTAAGATTAACCTATTAGCAATCCTGAATCGGACTTACCCATCCTATGACCGGTGCCTTGGATAGTCATCGTTTCATCATCGTTACTGATCATCCTTAATTTTTCGTATGTTCATCGTTTCCGATTGATCGAATCTTTACGAGCAGATCTGATTACTACGATTATTATTGCATAGTATAGTAAATCCGAAAAACCGGTCCATATCACTTTCTTCCAAATTCATGAATGGTTCCTGCCCCCTACTCCCGGATAATTGTCCAAAGAATGCTGATTTGCTAAGCCTTTATGCGGGAAGTGGTGACCCACAGGAGATTGCATAACAATCCCCTTCCAAAAATGCCTCTTGTACGTATCCTAAAAATGAATATTTTTCTGGACTGAACTGTTCGTCTTAAAGTGTTGCTTGAGTCTGATACTTCTTAACTTTGGACTTAAAGTCTCCCAAATGCGACGATACCAGTTTTCTAGTGTGGCACGACCATCCTTAGTTTCATGTGAACAAAAAAGAAAACTATTATCTGTATCCGACAATCTTTTAACTAGAATGCGCGATTTTATTACAACTATGAATTTTCGCAACAAAAATGTCAACCTTAAATTACTTTTCCATTTTATGGTCAATTTAAAAAAGGGTTGTAATACTATATCCAATAAAAGAATTAAATATTTGTAATTACCCTTTCTTATGATCCATATGTAGATGAATACCTAGATGAAATATTCTACGATGTTAAGTGACAAAGTAAAATTTCTTTGTATTAGTAGGAGGGTATATAAATATTAAAAGAAATAGCAATCTTGAAAGTTTGTTGTATCAATGAAAATCGTGTATTTTGAAGCTTAGTTCTTTTATGGCTCTCCAGAGAAAAGTTAAGTTGTGTCTTCTATTATCACTAATCCTGCGTTTTAGAAATATTTGTGATGTTTGAAACAGTAAGGTTATCATTTAGTAGTGTTATTTTAAAGAAATATCTAAAAAGAGTCTTTTAATCTTTCGATAGCACAGTAAAGATGCTCTTTATTAAACTCCTCAAATTAGTTTGTCGTAACTATGTAATATTATAAATTTTAATAGCCATTTACGTGAGTATATAATTTGAACTTGTTATTTTTTTTTTCTCTCTCCTTTTTTCATTGTACAAAATCTAGTAAAAATGATATAAAAAGTCTGGAGTGACTCCACTCGACTTTCCTATCACGTGATCGTTACCAAGTGTTTAAATGAATTTGACTCGGTGAATAAGTCAGTAAAAACAAAAAATATAATATGCTGTTTGAATATTTTCCACCAAATTTGTATAGTTATTCCATTAATTTAGTATATTAAAAAAATAATAATCTTTTACTTTTTTTGCCAATCAGCTGTGTGATTGTCTTGAGGATTTTAAGTACAAATATTTTAATCTAGGCATACAATACATAAGAATACTTTTTTGTATCCAAAAAACATTAAATCCTACACACACCAAAATCTATGTAAGACAGTCACTTATCATATGCGTACCTAACTTAATCTCAATCGAACAAAATATATGTAGACATTAAGGCACTTTAAATAGTTTGTGTCTGTTGGTTGTAATGCTTACGAACTCTTCTTTTGTAGTACTTCGCAAAAACTATACATCGTACACACACCAAAACTTATACAGGTTGTGTAACGGTGACCTATTATATACATGCACAATTTGAGCTTAATCGTATGCACCATTTAGACACTAGCACACTTTAAATGATTTGCGTCTATGGGCCGTAATGTATAAGAAATCTTTTACCTTTTTTGCAACCTTGCGAACAAAATTGTCAATTCTACGGATAATAAAATATGCATAGTGCATGTAACCGTGACAAATAATATACATATCTAATTCGAGCTTTGTCGAATGCATCGCTTAGATGCTAGTGCACTCTCAAGAATTTTCGTCCATAAACTTATACGATTTTTTTTATCCCTGTAAAAAAAAATATGTATATACATTCTATACACAGCAAAATCAAAGCCGATCGTACGAGGATGGTCTATAATGTATATCCTAAATTTGATGCACTTTTTAGGAACTATAGAGTGACGCATACATACATGCATCGCCATAAAGATGGCATACATGGATTCAGAATATAATACACGCCGCTGAATAAAATCACTGGTTAATAAAATCAGACATTTAATCTCATTAAATAACCAAGAATGCATTAAATCATATAAATGCACGCTCAAACCGTCTCTTAATAAGATTGAAAAGTGAAACCTTTACAGGTTTCCTGGGAATATAAAAATTCTAAGACAGATGAAGGAGGGGGGGGAGGGATATACACAACAACCCATTATCTCCCTATGCTGAAACCTTCACACCTGGAGAATTGCAACCACGGTTGCAACTAACGCACGCTTACACATCATTCGTCTTTGCAACTTTTGTTAGATACCGACATTATAGCGATTTTAAGAACAAAATTAATGTGATGTTGAGCATATATTTAATATTCACTTTAATTGGTTGCCACTTTCATAAATTTAATCTATTTTAAATTAAGCATTTGAAATTTCATTTCTGCCCTCATTTTATCTTACTTCGTCCTTCAAAATTTGTATTTCGCTTTTACCCGGCATACAACAGCCTTTTACCGACTATATATGTCAGACTGTGCGGTATGTCCTGGGTTGTTGTTTTTTTCCTAAGTCCATTTGCAATTGTAAAGTGTTTTTCATTCCCTTCTGCACCCTACATTTGGCTATTATTTTGACATACGTTATTTCAATTATTTTTTATATAAAAATTAAAAAGGTCACAGGTAACAAATTTCGTAAGTAAAAATCGCATTTTTAGGATCTTTCGTTTCATTATGGACCAAGCCGGATCACTGATCATGTGGCCGAGACTTGTCCCCGATTCGCTTTCCGTTGTTTTTTGATGGCTATCAATGAACTTGCGTTGTGAAATCCAAAATTTACAAACACTGAAAAAAGAAATACATTTGAGTCGCCATTACCAACAGTTCCTAGATATAGAAATCCAACAATTGAAGCTTTGTCGCCATCAATAGGTTTGCAAAAACCACGTCATCACAGCTTTATTTTTTCACAAAGTAAAACTAATTTCTGGTGAATGCTACAAGTATTGGAAAATATCTTAAGATGAAAACTAAAATACTTTTCTGATACAAAACAATTCATTATTATGTATTTCTATGCCATATTCTATAATTAGTGATGATTAAAAATTGCCATTTGTCGTAAAATAAAATTTCCTGTCTTAAATCACTAAAACGTTTTAGCGTGAGTAAATTCACCACAAATTTTAAATAGTTTTACTTTGCGAAATTAAAACTGTGGCGACGTCATTGTAGTAGACCTAGGGCTCTATTCTGTGGCGTCATTCAGAACTCATCTGTATTGTACCTTAGTTAACGAACGTTCAAAAAATCGGTATACTGGAGGACACTCTAACGAACGTTCAGAACAGCCCACAGCATGCGAAAGGTGGTGCAAGTTTCATACACTTCCCTAGTAGCACAACTGGTTCAAAAAGACGTTCAAAAGACGTGTTCTGAACGTCAAAAAACGTGTTTTAAGCGTGCTTAGAACGTTTTTTCGTGTTAGTTGTGCTACTAGGTTTCGTCCCACAATAGTGATGCCGAAAAAATAGACGTGATTAGTTTTGTGTCTCTTATTTATTTTATCCTTTGAAATTTCGGCATGGAGTTTTGGGGAAATCAGTGAAAACTTGTTATCTGTAAATCAAGAAAAAAGAAAAGTTGAAATTACTTTATGAACATTTACCACGTGAGTAAGCAGATGGATTGGATAACATTAAAGAACATAGAAGCAGAAAACCTAAAATGGTGAGAGTTACACATCGCCAATTAGAAATGATTGTTTGCTTTTGCAAGACAATAGGAAAAATAACAACTTATGACATCTTTTCTTTTATTTCTTATTTTAATGACTATGTCATTTTATCTCTCACCCCCTTTATTGAAATTTTTCCGACAAATGTGTCCCAAAAATGCGACATAATTTTACATATATTTAAATACTATTAGTTCACAACAGCTTTAATCTATTGTTACAATATTTCGTAAGCTGTAGAATATGCATCACATGTATTTTTACATATATTTAAATACTATTAGTTCACAACAACTTTAATCTATTGTTACAATATTTCGTAAGCTGTAGAATATGCATCACATGTATTTTTCTATAAATGAGGTTACACTCATAAAAATTTCAACATAGGGGTACCAGGCGAAATACACGAAAGATGAGCGATAAAATCACATAGTCAATTAATATCGTTTTAATATTGCAATAATGAACTAAAAAATCAGGGGGTTCAGGGAGTCTCCCCCTGACGAGGCTCGAACAGCTGAGTTTTTTTTTTTCTTCTTAAGGCAAATCGAATTATTTTAATGATAAAAATTTTGCAGTTAATCTTGGGACTCGTCCGTCACTTAATGAAATATTTTGTTGTTGCTAATGGTTATTGTCTTAGACTTTCTGATAAAATCATTTGTACTTTTATTTTTAAGTTTATTTATTATTTACTTTTTTATTTGTTAATTTGCAAATAAAAAAGTAAATAATAAATAAACCCATTATTCCCGAGTCAATAAAGTCATTATTCCCGAGTGAAAACGTGTTTGAATGACACAGTTTGAACCTCATTTACCTGATTTAAAACTATCTTAGAAATTTTCTGGAACTTTTTTTAGTAGCCGATTTTTCGTTAAGCGAGATTAACGCCACTATTTTCTTGGCGGGTTGCAACGTATGCTAGAAAGTAAATATTTGGTAGGGAGAATCCGCACCTAGCTCTACCGACCCTGCAGAATACCAATATACGTTAGCAGGTTGCGAATGGCGTCAATATGATGTCACACATCCGAGCATTGGCTTAAGCAAACGTTGCAGAATAGAAGCCCCTCGTGATAACGTAAAAGCTTCAGTTTGGCTTCCTCTATCAAGGAGGTGCTACCACTACTCACAAAACGATCTCAAATTACATTACTTGTATTGGGCTTCATAACTAAAGTCTCAAGACGTCCTCACGGGACAGTCCTGATTTTTACCTATGTCCTGCTGTCCCTACAAAACCCTAAAATGTCACGCTTTTCCATTCTCGCTCCGCCGAAGTCCTGCTTTATGAAAAATAAATAAATAAATGTAAAATAAATTGGGAATAAATTCACATGAAAATGATTGTGTTATTTACAAAGTTTTTTTGTTACTTTTATTTAACACTGTTTTTTTATCGATGAAAATATTTGTTTTACAATATGTATTAATACATACCTATAATCAATAGATGGTGATTCTACAGTTATTTTTAGAAAGCAAACTATTTTGGAAAGTTATCTATAAAATTATTATATAATAGGCCTATTTTATTTGTATATATGCTATATTTTTTCAACTCATTTTTCTCATAAAAGTAGAAAATTAAATTATGTGTAGAAAAAAAAACCATTCTTGGAGAGGGGGGGAGGGATTGATTTTTACCCTCCTGACTCTGCGGTTTAGAAGTGTCCTGATTTTCGGTTCAGAAAAAATGGTCACTTTATTCATAACCCAGTACTATTGAGAGTCATGCGAATTGCCTTGACGGATGATGCTACTTATGATTACGTCGAAGAAATACACAGCTCGTCCTCTTACCCGACTTTCTCCTAAAAATACAGAGGTAGCCCAAAAGAATGACCCTATTTTATAAAAATTTATATTTTCGAAAGCATTACGTGTCTCATGCTGTAAGTGATGCACGAAATTCATGAAAGATCTGCCATCATCCCCCATATCGATCAACTGATGTAAGTTAGTAACAGATTCATCAAAAGTGCATATTTTTTGTGTTGTGTCACAAGCAGAGCAGTACGGGCTATTTTTCTTTCCTAATTAAACAGTAACAGGTATCAATTATCTGAACCCGTTATAAATTTTTTTATTTCAACAATTGCTTTTGTGACGCAACACAAAAAGTAATCACATTTGGTGAATCTGTTTGCAACTTTCATGGATTGTTTTATTTCCAGACACACAATCATTACATCTTTTGATCGATGGGGGAGAAAAACTTAGTATATTTTTCCTTAACCCTTTGTATTACCGTATTGCAGGTCTGCAACATGCCAATTAATTAAAGCTGTACAAATTAATAATAATTTATTTAAAAATATTTTAAGGACTGTATATTTCTGGAATAACTTAAGCATAAAATATTTTTTTAATCTGGGAATAATTTGTGATATTTAATTAATTTTGTAATGCGAAATTATATTTTGTCTTTCACCAGTCGTACTATTGGTTATTGTAGCACTTACAGAGTTTTTTCATTGGTCAACCTTTCAAGAAACTTAGTGGTTTTTTTTAAGTTGTCTGCTCAAATTGTTCACAAATACTTCAGTAACACTTTGGTGTACTACGGATATATTTTCAAGCAATATGAAATATAAATAACAAAAACATTTTGGTTAATAAATTTTATATAAATTACAAAACTGGGAAAAAAAACTTTTAAGTTTGTTTATAATCTGTTTCTGAGCATTGCGTTAAAAAATTTTAAAAATAAAGTTGTTGAGAATAAAGTGTTAATTTTATGTGTGTCACTTATTGTAATATGTGTAACAGTTTGAAAATTATGTAGTTTTAAAATCCAATCATTAATATGTACTAACCCGGTATACTTATCTAAAAAATTAATTTAATTTACTCATTTATTTTATTTTTTTAGTCTAGAACAATTAGCTTGAATTTTCCTAAAAGCTTTGATCAGCGATTGAGACATTTCATCAAATCTTCTCTGAAAAAATCTTTACTCTTTAGTATTATTTACGTTTACGGAGAAAAAAAAAAATTGATCTATTAATAAATTCCGTTTCACATTCCATAAATTCTTTTCTCAATATTTCTGCTGATAAAGTTTTTTTGCGGCGTGATATTTTTATTAAATAAATGAGAAAAAGTATCCTTAAAAAGAATCTTCAGGACTTTGAGTAAACAAGTTAGTATTTTGTTTTTATTATAGAAATACCTGGTGAAAAATCTGGGTGAGCTGTTCAATAAATTAGATTGGCGAGAAAAACCTTCAAGAATCTATAAATAAAGTTATGGAAACAAAAAAGAATATCTGGAAATTTTATAATAAATATTATCTTATATTTTATAGATGGAGAGTATATTCAAACTTGTGGAAGAGTTAAAGTATAAAAGCAAGAAATATTGGCTGATAAAAAGAGATGTGATTTTTTAAACTTTTGTCTCTTATAAAATGTATCGCTAAAAAGCAGCATGTCTTTACTTTAAATTTGTGAACATTTTTTTAAAACCATAAAAAGCATAAATGTTTTGCTGAAACTTCGGCCAAAAAGTAAAATAAATACATATAAATGAGTTAATTTATTTTTTGCGAATTTTCTTCGATCGTCTATGTAATAAAGAAATGCAAAAACAAAATTCTGCATACCAACTTATAGTTTCTTCATCGACATCACTGAAATTAGACTGCTTATATTGCTTTGCGAATTTTCTTCGATCATCAGTATAACAAGCAAATGCAAAAAAATAAATAATAATAATACTGCATACCATCTTATACTTTCTTCAAAGACATCACTAAAATTAGACTGCTTATATTGCTGACACTGACTTAAAAGTGGTTTTTTGAAAGGATATTTTTCGAATTACATTACAGCTCACAGTTTCTTCAAATAAAACAATAAAGTAAAATTATAAGAGTGAATAAAAAGGGAAAATATCAGTAAGCAAATCAAAATTAAACATTTTGTTCTGAAAAGTCATAAAAATGTCAAATCAACCGCAATTTTTATCAACCCACACTGAAAAAAAATTTTGTTAATTCAACAAAATTTTGGTTGCCTCTATTTCAAAGAAATATTTTTATTGAAACAACAAAATTTGTATTAATTCAACGAAATATTTTGTTAGTTTAACAAAAATTTTGTTAAAAACCAACAAAATTATTTAGTTAAAATAGCGCCAATCAAATTTTGTTGCATTCAACAAAACATTAAACATATTTTTCCGTGCATATTTAATAATATAGCTTTTTCTAAACAACGAATTGAAACACTGAGGAGTATCCTGCTGACTTTAATTTTACAAATAATAGATGGAACACATATATATCACTTCATTTTTAATAATAACTATTATTTAACTGAAAAAAAAATGTGTAAATAGTCATTCATTTTCTTTTTTTTTTTTTTTTTTTTTTTTTTTTTTTTCATATACATCTAAGAGTCTTATAAATGATTATCACTGACTTTGAAAAATAAAAATAAGTGCATTGGGGGTAAGCATTTATTCAAAAAAATTGCCTTGTATCATAAATAAAGCACTCTGCGATACCAATAATCTCTATCGTCTGCATAGATTACGTCTGCGATACCAATAATCTCTATCGTACAATTGAATATGAAAAAAATACCAAGAAAACTTTATTAGTAAAACTACTTAAATAAAACTATCGTTTAAAGGTAAAATTATTTAAAATTTTTGTAAAATAACACACGTAACTAAAAAATACAGTTCTTTTGGAAGCGTTGAAACTTGTGCACAACTCCTCGAGATCCATGACTGCAAAGCTCGCCAAAATGCTGCAATTTTTTAGGTTGGCGAGAGTAGGGGCGTTAAAATAGGAATCAATTCTTTCTTGTACCATAAAACACATCTTTGGAATCGAAATCTATCTTAAAATCGCCTACTGAAACTGATTTACAATCTTCCCCAGAAATTTTCTAACTATTACTAGTAATACATTTATAATAAATTGCCGCGTTTCGGCACCAAACTTAGCGATCCATCATCAAAATTGCAAACCTTTTGCGACTTTCAACATTTTACTAACGCCTTCCCCCCTCCACGTTTTCTGGCAAACACATTTGAAAAGGTATTTACCGTGACAGTTCGTGTCTACAAAACGTGTCTACAAGATCGCGTAGACAAAATTTTGGGATTGAGCGAAATAGCACCCTAGTGCAAATCATATCTGCAAAACTTGTCGACAAGATCGCGTAGACAAAACAGCGTAGATAAAAATGCGCAGACAAAATTATCGTTCTGAATGAAATAGCACCCTAGTGCTAAAAACAAAATTAGTCAGTGAGACACAATTTTTTGAAAGCTTACATTATGCCATTAAAGCTGTTCAAAAGTCTTGTGACGACGTTCGCTCTTCAGGTGGAATACGCTTAAGGTGTTTCTTTTAAAAAAAAATTCTGAAAGTGTTTCTTTTGAAAAATGAAAGGCATCGCGGGATTTTTGAGCTGCTTCAAAAACAAACCGATCATGTTAAACACTCGAAAAAACTAATAATCTTCTTAAAAACTGCACTATCTTCTGTAATTATAAACTAATATTAACAACCAACCCATATGTCTTATCCAAAAAATTTATGAGCAAAAACTGGCCAACGAAAATAGGACGAAGTGTTGGGGAAATGTTGCAAAATTAAGTATGTTAATATTTTTTTCCTGAATGTTTTTTAACTCTTATAGGTTCATTGCTTGTAATAGTTCGCAGTACAGCTTCTAAAGAAACATTCTAATTTTTTTCATTCTCTGTAGTGGAATTCAATTTTAAAAAAAAATATTTTTCGATTTCCAAAAAGAACAGTCTTAAGAACTTTTAAACGCAATAGAAAGTTGGTTCAATTTCGACCTTCGAGACAGACAATCTTTGGACCGATCGCGTGCAAATTATTCCTCTCATAGACTACGTAAGACAAGTTTAAAAACCAAGAAACTTTAATTTACTCGAAACGGATTATTTATTGGAGCGACCGTAAGGTAGTGTCGTTTTTCGTGTATCAGTATATATTATATTTCCTAGCCAAAACTATTGAAGCTAATACTTCAATTACTTATGTTAAACTATCGATGTATATTACGTACATTTGAATTATATTCGCTGAAAATGCAGCGTTTTTTAAAATGTTACCAAAATATTTTTCTACAGTGTCCTTTTTAACTAGGCAAGTATCGATAAACCCTTTTCACCCCATAGTGAGGGAAAATGGGGGGTAGTACAAAAATATCCATATGTTTTTATTAAAAAAAATGATAATGCGATGAATGAAATAAAAAGCATTTAGTTAAATATATTCTTAAATATATAGAGAAAAAAAAATTCACAAAAAGTATTATTTCCCAAAATATTTAGTTGAAGAATAATGTCCACGATTTTCAAATTCAGGTTTACTCAGAATGCTTCCAATTTTACTTGGTTTCACCTGATCAATTTCTGACGGTAAACAGTAAATTAAAATGCTAATTTTCGTGACTATAACTATTGTTGCAACGATATTTATAGTAAAACAGAAATAGAAGTGAAAGTATCATAGAACTTTGCAATGCCCAACCATCCCATTTTAACCATCTCTGAAGAAAATATAAATTATAACTATATAATGCATCTCAATATTTTCTTATATAATGCAGTTCTGTTAAGTCTCTATACTAATATGTATCAAAATATAAATGTTTTATCTAATTATAAGGAATCTACAAGAAAGTTTTTCAGTATCACTCGTTAGCAGGCAGTCTCTTTGGAATAAAACCAAGACGTTTTGCCCGTATTAATGTTGTTGAAATATCTTAAAATTTCATTAGAAATACTTATTATGCTCTTAATAATATCACCTTAGAAAAAAAATAATGAAACATAATAAAACATAATTTGAATGGTGAAAAAAACTGTATTTTTTTTAATCTACCACATTTCCCACCACCTGACCCTGATTATTCAATGTTGAGATATTAATTTACAATCACACTGCACATATTTTTATACCTTACTAAGGGTTTTTAACCGCATTCCATAATAAAGGGTTTTCCAATACGGATCTTACAATTTTAAATGATTAGAATAGCAACACTGCGTATTCTTTTTTGACATTTCTTATATCATTTGTGTTTAGTATGCTATATCATTTAATCATGGAGAGATACACCCTTGAACAATGTTTCGAAATTATTAAATTGTTTTATCAAAATCAGTGTTCATATGTGGATAGTGAGAGAAATTTGAGAAGAATTCATGGACGACATAATTCAGTTCTTGTGATTTAACATCTTGTGATTTCTTTCGTTTGGGATATGTTAAGTCACAAGTTTATGCTGATAATCTAAGTATAGTCAACAGTTGAGCAATAAAAAACCAACTTTGAACATGTTATTCGTGAAATAACACCAAATGTATGTGAAAGAGTGATGGAAAATTGGGTGGACAGAATTCGGTAGGTACAGAGAAGTCGTGGTGCTCACATGAACGATATTATTTTTCATGCTTAATAATAAACTAATGATGCTAAACACTCGAAAAAAAATAATAATGTTTCTCCACCTGATGCACTATGGACTAATACTAACAGTAAAGCTGCATGTCTCAGGCAACTTTCAGAAAAAATCCATAAACACAAAAATTGCATTCCAAAATAGGCAGAGGGGTTAACCTGTTTAGGAAAGTATTGCAAAATTCCGTACGCTTAGCATTTTTTCTATTTCGTAACTCCTAATGGTTTATTGTTTGCAACAGTTCACAGTACAGCTTGCAAATAGGCTTTCTAAATTTTTCCAAGCGTAATTAAATTCTTTAAAAAAATGTTGAAAAGTTGCATGATTTCATTTCAAACAGCCTCAAATGTTCAGCCTCAAAAAAACAGCCTCAAATGCTCTTAAGTTGTCCACTTTTGGCGATAGAATCAACGATCGGGGATTTAGCATTCATTCCCTCGTCAATTCAAAGCGTACGCCGAGCGTAACCGCTGCTTGCCGGCAGACAGACTGTTGTAACGGGGAAAGTTGTTTTACAGGCATACATACCTTACATTCAGGTGCCCGCCTCCGAAACAATTCGAATTACAGTATTGGCTCGAATGCATCACGGCCCCGAATATAACGCGAACCTAAATTTTCCCCATCAAGATAATTAGAAAAATCCTATATTTACACCTCGAATTTAGCGCGAGTCAGGTTTTTAATGGAAATTGATCAGTCAAAAACATCGCGTTATATTCCGGCCAATACAGTAGTCGATTATCAAGGGCATTCGAGATAACCGATTCTGAATAATTCATTTGAGTGATAAGCACATCACATTCCAAATCCCAAATAGACGAATCGCGAATACTAATAGAACAGTGAAAATTCCGAAAATTATTCGAAAAGAAATCGCGAATAATATTGGAATAGAAATCGTAAATACCATTCCACTAGCAAAATCGCGAATACTATTCCAATAGTTAAAATCGCGAATACTCTTCGAATAGAAATCGCGAATACTGTTCGAATAGTATAAATCGCGAATATTCACTATTCGATTAACAGATTGCGATTCTGTTCGAGTAGCAGTAATCAGTGACAGAAATCACACAATTTCAAGAAATATTAAATTTGTTGGTGCAATTCAATCCTTAGTCGGAAGGCCGTTTAAGAGATTCTAATGTGCATTCACGTTACATCTAGATAAAAACCTCGCAAAACTCCACACCGTTAGATCGACAGCTTCGTTGAAGGCCAAAGCCCCAGACCTTCAAACATCAGCCAACTTTCGTGTACAGTATCTTATCCACTATGCCATGATGGTATCCCAGACACAGGTTAAAGCATTGTTGCACTACTCCAATGCTGTCACCCCGTGTATACGAATTTCACAACAATAGACAAAACTTCTTATAGAAGTTATCATCCTTTACTGTTGGGGCAAGGACAGCCCCGAAGATAAAGTCCTGGATGTGTAGTCGAATGCACAGTCCTCGGTTCGACTCCCATCAGCTGTGCATGTACACTTTGAGGGAAAGTGTACATCCACATCTGCCCAGGTGAAGAGAAAGGAGATGGTCAGCAGTTGTGCATGTACGCTGTGGGCGGCCGGCGTACATACAAAACTGCGCAACGAAGGAAGACGGAGAAGTATATATAGCAGTGAATGAAGTCGACTGTCCTTGATGTGGAATCGGCGGTTAACACTCCAATGGATGATTTGTAATTAGTGTAAGCACTTTGATAGTGTAGAATAAATGTGATGTAAAAAATCAATAAAAAACAATTTAAAAAAACAAAATTTTTAAATTTAAACATAATCAATTTAAACTTTTCAGTTTCAAGTAAACGGTTGATTGACTACTTTCGGATTTTTTTTTTTTTTTTTCATTATTTGAGGAATTTCTGACTTATGTCCATTATATTATAGAGTATAGTCAAATACCGTTAATAAAGTATAGTGCAGGTTGATTACAAATTAATATCTCAACTTTCAATAGACATAGCTTCTAAGAAAAATAAGGTAGCGTTTCATCACCCACACCGTTTTCGAGTCAGGAAAGATGAAGTTTCACTGAATTGATTTAAGAATTTTTTTTTCCCAAAAGAGTTTAAGGATGAAGTGAGGAATCCTAACTTACGGATGTTTCATTTGAAGATCGATCATCTTCACAGGATGCTTCAAAAGCAAATCAATGATGTTAAACACTCTAAAAATTAAAAATCACGCTTCTTCACCCAATGCACAATGGACTAGCACTAGCTGTGAAGCTGCATGTCTCATGCAACTTTCAGAAAAAATTCATAAGCACAGCACAGAAATCGTCTTCAAAAATGGACCGAGGAGTCACATGTTTGGGGAAATATCGTGAAATTTCCCCCAACGTTTAGCACTTTTTCCTGAGTATTTTGTAACTCTTATAAGTTCATTTTTTCATAAGAGTGCACAGTACAACATGTAAAAAAAAAAAAAAAACGGTTTTAGATTTAAACTGAGTTTTTTTAAAAATATCTATTTAAAAATATCTATTTAAAAATATCTTTTTAAAAATATAAAAATATCAAATAACAATTAATATTCCTTCTGAAAATAATTAAAACTGAAGAAATAAACAATTGTTTCTATTTATGTGGACATTGAAATCATTAAATATTAATATACTATTTACAGATACTATTTTTTTAATTTAGTATATAATATAATGCAATAACAATTGTTTACTACATAATACATGGAATATTGATCTTAGATTCATCAATAATAATGGTGATAAGTTGTTCAAAATGATATTTTTAAAGTTTAAAAATAAGTTGTTAAAGTACAAAACCTCTATTTTAGAAACAAATTTGAAATTGCAACCCATAATTTAATTAATAATTTTAATAATTATAAAACATTAAGGTATCTATTAGATCAGTGATTCCCAAAGTGGTCCAGGTGGACCCCTAGGGGTCCACGGTAGACTAGACAGGGGTCTACGTTGGTGTGAAAAAAAATAGAATTCATTCACACTTTTTGACTAGATTCGGGAATATGGTAGAAATGTAGCAGCAGGAGGTCCACCGAAACCAGCAAAATTTCGAAAGTGGTCTACAAGGAAAAAAGTTTGGGAACCTCTGTATTAGATCGATATAGAAGCTTACTGTTGAAACTTAAAAGGATCATTTTAAAATACTATAAGAACTTATTCTATCTGTCGTATTCGTAATTTTAAATTATTCTAAAAAAAAATAAACGAATGATTTTTTTTTTTTGAGAAAAATACCATTTGGTTTAAACCATGCCAACCGTGGTAAAGAAGCATTATAATTTTTTTCCAGAATCTAACGCAATTAAACTCGGTAGAAACCTATTCAAAAGTATCATGATTTACAAAAAAAAAAGACTAGTTTTAACTGCCTTCGATTATTTTATTTGGAGCTTTAAGCTTTAAGTAAACACTTACGGTCATTTGGGGGAATTACGAGTCACTCTGTTTCCGGACAAATAATGGTCACTCACTTCATAGCATTAACAAAAATAATAATAATAAATAAGCTAAATTATGCCAAGTCATGCTGAAACATTCTATTATCTTATATCAAGTTCAAAAACAATGTAACTATAAAGCAAATAACAGAAAAAAATACTTATTACACTATTACAAAAACATCTTCAAAAAGTATTGCCTCTGAAAATCATGATTTTTTTAGGAGTACGTACGCTAGGGCAGCATACATACAGAATTGTGCAACGAAGGAAGACTGAGAAGTACAGATAGTAATAAATGAAGGGGACACTCCTTCATGTGTAGTCGACGGCTATCGCTCCAATCGATGATTTGTAATAAGTGTAAGCATATTGATGACGTAGGATAAATGTGATGTAAAGAATAAATAAAAACAATTAGAAAAACAAAATTTTTAAATTAAAAAATTAATCAATTTAAACTTTTCAGTTTCACTTAAACTGGTGATTGCCTACATTCGGAGCCCTTTTTTTTTTTTTTTTCTTTCTTTTTTTCGTTGTTTGAAGAATTGCTCACTTATTTCCTATAGAATACAGTACCTCCCGATTATCCGTTTTGCGGATTATCCGCGGTCTTCCGCGATTTTTTTCCCCGGGTGACGATTATTTGTGGAATGCAGAGAAATAAACACACGCCTTTCATGATCAACCAATGCAAAATCTGTTTTTAGGGCAAAATTCGAATCCTACTTCTTTCTAGCCCCCTCCCCTTCCCCCCTTTAGGTCACCGAAACCTGTACGATGGACGAATATGACGTTTGTGTTTGTCAAGCCTCGGCGAGCAGATTAAAGCCTAGTATGATCTCCCATCCCCCTCCTTCACTCAACTTTTGCTCACTGGGGCTTTCTTACTTTTGCAAGGGCACATTTTTTTAATGTATGTATGGCTATTTTTACAAAGTTTTTATTAATTTTATCACTGGAATGAAGGTAATAGAAAGTTAAAAGAGAAATTAGTACAGTGTGATTTATTTTCTCAGTGTATCCTACACACTGCTTATAGTGCACTGGTGTAGCAGTAAACCTACAATACTTGTCTGCAGCTGAAAAACAGATTTAGACACTTCCAAGAGATTTCAAAAGCTAGCCCTTTGATTCATTTATAAATTAAAAAATATATACATCATGTATTGCTATGCTAATTAAACAAAATTTCAACAGATAGTTTTCAACTGGAATAAAGTTTTATCTTTGTACACTTTGAGGGAAAGTGTACATCCACATCTGCCCAGGTGAAGAGAAGGTAGATGGTCAGCAGTTGTGCATGTACGCTGTGGGCGGCCGGCGTACATACAGAACTGCGCAACGAAGGAAGACGGAGAAGTATATATATATAACAGTGAATGAGGTCGACTGTCCTTGATGTGGAATCGTCGGTTAGCACTCCAATGGATGATTTGCAATTAGTGTAAGCACTTTGATAGTGTAGAATAAATGTGATGTAAAAGAATAATAAGAAACAATTTATTATTCTTTTCTTTTTTTATTGTCGAATTTGCTGTTTCATATTATTAAAATAGCCATTAATAACATTACTATGTATTAAAAAAATCAAAGAAGAAGCAAATAAATTTAAAAAGTAATACATGTTGTATTATTGACTAATGCATAAATCTTCAGCTAGTTTTCAAAACAGGAATAAAATTTTATATTATGAAATATTGTATCATTCTTAGAACTTCCATTTGCTATCGATTTTTAAAAAACGCAGACATTAAAAATGTTCTTTTCTGTTAGGATATCAAATAAAAATGTTTTGTAAAATCCATACCGGCACATATGTCATATATGGCAAATTTTCACTGTTAATCTTGTACATGCACGTTGAAAAAATGCTGGTGCACGTAAAACTGGCTTTGGCTCTAGTGTCCTCCATGTTCAATGAACACCTCTAGGGGCGCTAATCTACATGCTGGTTCTCCGTGTGGAATTGGTTCAAAATTCGGAAATCCCGAGCTAAGTCGGTATTCCTCAACTAGGTCTCATTAAAATGAAAGCTGGTCCATTTCGCAGATCGCCGTCCAATATGGAGGATCTAGAGCCGTCCTGCGATTAGCCTGAGTCAGCTTACGTTACATAATGACTCACGTCGTTATAAAAAATGGCTCTTCTTCAAACAAAGATAATTAGGAACACGCACAGATATATAACTGTGTTTTCCTATTTTATTATCATTTTTGGATAATAAAATAATAATAGTAATAACGAACGATCTTCGGTGTACAAATATTTCTAGAAAATATTTATTTTAAACTATCCCGCATTTAAATTACACATTAGATAAACATATTTTAATTACCAAGGAAAATATTGTTCGCTGGTATTAATAAGCGCAGAAAACAGAGCACCTCACAATCTTCTCCTTAATTATATAATCACCAGAGTAATTACAGTGAGGTCCCTTGTGTTTTCGATCAGCCTTTAATAATAGGAAGGAAGATAAATGAGATGATTATAATCGTCAACGAGATATGTGAAACTAATCATCCTTTTTATTTGAGAGCATATATTATCGATTACGTACTTCGTGAAATAAAATAATGCGCTTTCATTAATATGCTATTTAATTACTAAGTTCATAAATATTCCGCTGTTTTATTTGACGTGGGGACATTAAATAAAACTGTGGAGGACAGGGCGTTTTTTTAATTTTATTATTATATAAACTTGCGAATTTATTATCTTAGTTTTATATTTTTATTTGGTAAGGTGAATTTCAAATCATGATCTTTCATTCGATGAAGCGGTTGTGTCCAAATATTCTTTCTTTTATAAAAATTAATTATACACAATTTTGGTAGTAAATAACTAAAAATAAATATGAAAAACGACTTTTAGAGTGAAAAAAATAGGTCATCTAAATTTCTATTCTCAAACAAGTACACCCTCCCAAAAAAGTATTCAAACATGAGTCGAATTTCCTATACCAGCTTCATATTTAAAATATTGTTCTCCGTATAAAATAATCATTTCATATATAATAATAACTTCTCAAGTTTCTTTCTAATGTTGAAAATTTTCAAAACTTAATTGGTTATTCTCGAAACTAAAGAAATTTGGCTATTATTCGAATACATTTTTGAGTTGGTGTATGAGCATTGTTTTCGTATATTTCTCTCAATAGAATTTATCTAACTGTACAAAAAAATTTAATAACTGTAAATAAAATCAATTTTAATGGAAAATATCAATAAATTTATAACTCCCGCGACCTCTAACTATGAATAAATCTCAGAAGCTTTTGAAAAGGGAAAAGGTATAATACAGATCTGAGCCAATTTAAAAATCAGTGACGTAAATAAATATATTTGTGTGTGCCCCTCCGAAAAAAAAAATAAATAAATAAATAAATAAATCCCAGCCATCTTAGTCAGTTCTTGTGATTCAAATATTTCCCTTCATGTTTCAGTGACTCCAATTCCGTCTTTCAGAAAGTTCTTACGTAGAATATCAGATGAAAAAGATTTTGAAGTCTAAATCCTCTTATTAGACGCCTCTTTCAAACACAGATCAGAATGCATACATATGAAGAGGAGGGGCCCCTTTGAGAAGCTTACTTCTTACTTGGGAAAAAAAGGGAAAAAGTCAAATGATTTTTTTCCCCCAAAATGGCCTTCTTTTCGATTAACAGAAAGGAGAGTTTTTCGTAAATATTCTTAAATTTCTCTGTGCCTAAAATAACTGAACTTTGAAATTTAAACTGGAATGCCACTATTAAAGCTTTCGATTAAAAAGGACATACGAATAGGGATTTGGATTACCTTTAAGATATTTTTTTAACTTTTATATTCAGAGATTAAAGTAGTTTGATAAGACTTAGGAAAAATCTTTCTTTCAAAATCAACTGTTGCTGAGAAAATCTATTCTTATTTTACTTCCATTTCAAGTTAGATTCTTCAGCACTACCGTGAGTTCATCAAATATATTTAGTTGAGTGTTAAAAAAAAAGAAAGAAAAAGAAACAATATCTTCCATAATAGTTGTGTGATTTTATTCGTTTTGTAGAAAATCTTTTTCTGAAAGTATAAAAGGCCCCACCATTGGCCGGGCGCATAGCGTTCTCAACTGGAAAAGTGCCTGGTTGAAACTCAGGTCGCGTCCGCCGACCTAGCCGTTCGGAGTCTTCCGTAATTTTTTCCGAAACTTTGCGTAAATACGGTTCAGGACCCCTTATAAAGACCCTTAATGGAGCCCCCTTAATCTCGGGCTAGGTCCTCGAACAGATAATCGACCGTAATGCCTCAAACTGAATGTATAAAACTTCTGTTGTAGAGATCAAAGCGGAATGTTCGTACAAAGTAAGAATAAACTGTTTATTTTCTATCTGAAACAAGAGAACTTTTCGAGAGTTCTCTTCGAGAGTATTTTTAATGAAGTTCATCCACCATTTTCTAACATTTTCAAGTCAGAGTCAAGCCTTAAATATACCGAACCCTGAAGGACTGGTTAAAATATTCGCCAGGATTACACAGGATTCATCAAATTCCATAATACCGGGAATTTCAACGGAGAGTCAGCGAAACAGCAAAATTTGCAACTTACAACAGCAGATATTCGAAGTGTCCACCATGCATATCGAGTCAGGCTTGTATATATGCCGTGGAATGGGTGACTGCACACGTTGCATCAGTGCGGTGTCCACCGAAGTACAAACAGCATGCAGACGAGCAACTAAGTCCGTTCCTTTACGACAGCTTAACCCTTTAACGCGCAGTGTTCACGCTCTGGGAACACCCAACTCTGACGTTTTGACTGCAGCCAGTCACGAAGAATAGATTTGATTTCTATAAAAATAGTTGCGGGTGACATAGCTCCACGAGAATCCTTTACTTTTTAGCACGTCATTTCCCGTAAAAGAAAATGGTCACGATTATTTTTCACAGCACTGACATCTGCTGAAAAATGGAAGAACGCGAGAAGAGCTGCATAGATTACCCAATGCTGAAAAATGGGCAGCCGTTGCTATCGCTCGACTTAACTACCAGCAAGATGGCGGACGATCGAATCGTTCATCGCGTGCCACAGATCTAGAGATCTTTTTTTGACGCAGCTGGCTGTGCCGGATGCCCTTTTTTCAGCATTGGGAAAGGGTTGCGCCTCAAAGGGTTAACATCAGTCCCCACATGTCATACACTAACATCAGTCCATACATGACGCGATATGCCCGGCGAATATTTTGAACATTATCGTCAGAAAAGACACGCAAATACTGCTGTTAATGTGTCCAATAAAGTGTTTTACCTTGCACCGAATGTAACGTCATGGTTTGGTTTTTCCTAATTTTTCTCTTAAACTATGGGTCGTACTCGTATAGTTCTTTAAGCATTTTTTATGTACTCCCATTGAAGAATCTGAGTGTACACAGTTTGGACTGCATTTATAATAGTACATCCTATACATATATAAGTAATTTTACAAAAAGCTGAAACATACAGGGAAGGAAAATACACTAATCAATGAATAACAGAAACCATCCCAAATCTAGCAAAGACTGATACTGAAGAGTAATGCATTCCTCAAGAACCAAGAGTTTTCAAAATTTAATGTTTTTTAATATCTTTTGGCAGTAGCTTTGCCTTATCACAGCACAACCGAACCCCCCAAGGTAGCCAGGCAACCTCAATCCCCCTCACCGTACTTAGACATGCGAGACAAATTTATCCATGCAAAATAGTTTAGTGCTGCCATCTGTCTTCTATTGCTGTGCATTAAAAATTATTACATCTTTTTAAGATTCTACTACCGAAGAATTCAAGAAGTTTTAAACAGGGTGGTTTTAAAAGTGTTTTTCTCATTTTTGCATGGATGTGTCGTACAACAATGTATATTTTTTTACCCATTTGCATTACAAACATTCATAAATTTTGTTTAAATCCTTTATCATTTCCTTTTTTTAATTCATAGTTGAAAAATACTTTATATTTGAAAAATGTGCTTAAGTGACTTGTTTTGCAATTACATTACAATAGATTGAAATTTATTTTTAACGTGTTGTAATTTATTTATGTAAATGTTACCCTGTCAGGTGGTTTTACTATCTCATTACATCATTACATTTTTTTTTTTTTTTTAATAGAAGTTTCATCAGAGAACTGCTTGAAAGTTATAAAACGACATTAATCCAGTTTATATCTGACGCGTGTATGAAGGTGGCCAAATCAGAAATACCTGCTAATGTGGCTTATTCCTACTACTCTGCATTATTAAACGAATATTTTCAAAATTTTTAATGATTGCTATTGCTTGATATAGCTTTAATTTAAAAAGGGGGGCTATACATTTTTATTTTTAATTTAGGGAAAAGGTAAATTTAAAGTCTAATTATGACATTATGAACCATACAGCAAAAGATATTGGCAGTGATTGATTCGATTTGAGTTTGTGAACACGGCCGGTTGCGTACACGAGGAATCTAGACCGTGTGTGTGTGTGTGTGTGTGGGGCGGGGGGGATGTAACTTCCGTGGAAGTCTTTTTAAGGGGTCCTATCCCGTATTTATACATTTATACAAATTTTGAAGGAAACCACGGAAAACGTACGGCAAGGTCGACAGACGCGATCTACGTTTGGACTAGGCACTCTCCGTCTCCCATTGGAGAGCGCTGTGCGCTGGGCCACTAATGGAGCGTTGACAGTGACGTTGGGGCGACGTCAGGGACTGATTTACGGCGGGGCATTCGGGGCACGTGCCCAGGGCCCCCGATTTTTAGGGGCCCCCAAATCTTCCTTTTATGTAATCATAATAACTACTAAAATTATCTCCAAAGAGTAAAATTTCTGATTACTTACTTCATTTCATCACAAATATTCAAAATTTTTAATTTGATGTAACTTGTAATGTTAAAAAATTATCCATTTTTTATACAAAATCGATAGGACGCCTTATCATGCTCCTTCTCTTATTGTTTCTAAGGAGTGTGACGACTGAGTCACTCGTTCCTCTTGTCCACCAAAAGACACAGCCTGTTTGTGCACCAGTTCATGGGCGACCGGCAACTGTGGGCGTGGGGAATCTTTCGACTTACGATCGCAGATTCAGATGTTGCTAGTCTGAGAGGCGCGTGTACGGTGCTGCTACTAAACTCTGCTCTACAAGAATAGTGAAATGAAATGAAGACATTGAAAGAACGTATGTGCATGTGATTTATCTTCAAGCTCCTGTAAACAATATGGAAAATCGTTAAATTTATGAGCCGTATGTGATTAATTTTGAATTTCTTTAAAGTTATTTAAGTAAGGTTTTTGAAAAATAGTTGTTAAGTTATTATTTTTATTTTAATTAATTTGATTTGACTGTAATCATGAAGAGATCGTACCCATCTGGTTCTCAGAAAAGACGATTAAAAGAGAGAAAAAGGGAAGAGATTGAGCGCATGAAAGGAATGATGCTGAATTATACAGTAAAAAAAAATCCTGAAACGGCTGAAGATAAAGAATGTGATGAAGATAAAGAAGAAGAATTAGCACATGTTCATGATCTTGCTTGCACTAATGAAGAGTCCATACCTGCAAAATATGCAGAAAATAAAGAAAAAGAATTAGCAGATGTCCATGATCTTGCTTGCACTAATGAAGAGTCCATACCTGCAAAAGATGAAAAATCATCCAATAGCGCAACACCTTCTGAAAATAAAGAAAAAGAATTTGTAATTGCTGAAGATCCAGCATTGTGGGAGCATGTCACTGACGAAATGCGTGAATATTTCATCAAATATCCTATAAGGCAAAATACGCATCTTATTGAATTCACAGAGCGATCTATTGGTGATAAAAAAAGATCCCTGACTGAAGCGCATTTTTATCGTTATAAATGCAACCAAGAAAAAGTGAAAAGAGAGTGGCTGACTTTGTCTCCAATGACGTTTTCACTTTTCTGTTGGACATGCAAGCTGTTTTCCAATACTTCATCAATTCTTTCAACAACAGGATTTTTTGATTGGAAACATGTGAGTGAAAGGCTACATGAGAATGAAAACTCATTTAGTCACAGAGAAGCAGTCTGTAAAATGGTACAAAGAAAGGAAAGCTCGAATCGAATAGATTGCAAAATTGTAAATACCACCAATTGCGAAAGCAAATATTGGTATGAAGTTCTTCGCCGTGTCGTAGCAGTAACAAAAGTTTTACAAGCTAAATATTCATTGGATTTAGAGGAAGTGTTTCCTGACGAATTTATACACATTTTCCCAATCATACAAAAAGATATGTCTGTTGCTGATAAGTTACAGAAAATCCATGATCTTGGCATCATAGATACATTTGCCAATGTTCAAAGTGCTTTAAGACTATTTTTAACTTTGCCCATCTCCAATTGCACAGGTGAACGATCCTTTTCTTTGCTTAAAAGATTAGTCTCCGTTACGAACTTTGATGACGGATGATAAATTATCTTCTTTAGCCCTTTTATCAATAGAAGGAGATGTAACACAGAAGATAGATTATGAGGATGTTATAAAATTATTTACTGACACAAAATTGAGACGAAAGCTTATTAAAAATCATTAAATTAAACAGTACAAGTTTTATGTTTTAAGGTAAGATTCATTATTTAAAAAAAAAAAAAAGAGTTGTTGAACAGGTATAGAATGTTTTTTTTTTTTGTTCATTTTTTTCCACGAAGCATTCTATAAAGCATAACTAACTTTTTATTGAAATTGATAGCTTATAATTTTAATATTATATTAGCAAGAATATTGTTTTGACTATATTGGATACATAATGAAATTTAATTTTCCACTTTCTTTTCCTTTTTCTAGACAATGTTTTATAAAAAATATGTAGAAGATGACCATATTTCTTAAAAATTATTATTGACATTTCACACATATTCATAGCTTATACAATGCATGCAATGTTAAAGACATCAATTAATATTTGTAATACTACAAGTAAAATATTTGAGGTTTTTGACAGTTTTTGACAAATGTTTTCGACATAGGGTTTTTGACGTCACAGTTTAAACCATGGTTAAAACCGTCAAAAACTGTCATGCGTCAAAAACTTGCCAACCCTGGGGCTGGTATTACTTAGATATTTCAAACATTTAACCTTACATTTTATCATGTTATATCCGAGACTTAAATACTTAACTATTTAATACCCATAAAAACATTTCAAAACTGGAAAATTCATTAAAGTAGTATTTGTCGTGACATTTTACTGATTTGTGTTTACGTATGGATGGCTTAAGAATAATTGGTTTTAACTTAATTAAATTAAGTAATATTCTGCGAAATATTTTTGTGCAGGGGGCCCCCACAGGTACCTGTGCCCTGGGCCCCCAAATGTGTAGATCGGTCCCTGGGCGACGTTACATTTTTCGTCACGTTTGTCACATTACTAGGATGAATTCACACCTTCTGTGACGTCCTTCGTGTCAAACATGAGAAGGTGCAGAGTGACGTCGCATTGTAATGCGGAGACATCCATGCAGGTCATGTGATGTCATAAAAAACTGTCCTTGGAGGACATTTGTTTCTTGCCACAGCCTGAGACTTACGCATCCTGTCCATGCAAATCATGCGATGTCAAAAAATGTCTCAGACGATCATTTGTTTGTCGCCACAGCCTCTCCCTGACTTACACATCCTGCCCATGCAGGTCATGTGATGTCATAAAAAAATGTCTCTGTCGGAATTTGTTTGTCGCCACAGCCTCTCCGTGACTTACACATCCGCAGACAGCACATAAGCTTAAATCAAGCTTGACATTTCTTTGAATTTGACGTATTAATACAAGCTTGACAGTTCAATTCATTTTAAGCTTGCAGAAATCTTGGAGAAGTCATTTGATCTGTCAATAGCTTGAATGCAACTTGATTACTGCTTGATTTGGAAAGCCACATCCACATAACAAATAATTTATCATCAGTCATAAATGTACTTGACCATAGAATTAAAAAAAAAAGATTCTATATTTCCAAATATGGAAATTCTTCAAAATAAAATACAATTATACTACGAAATTGATTTCAAAATCAGTCGTTTGTCTCGATTTTGGAGAATAATGCCCAACATGAGTGTCGCGATATTGAAAGTTTTAAAACGTGTGCTGCTTTTAAGTTTATATTATGCTTATTTCCCTATTAGTAGAGTCTCTAAATCACACATAACATTATTTTAATTTTGATTCATCCAACTGAAAAATAAAATAAACAGATCAGCATCGGGCACTGATCGATCTCGCCAGAAAACGGCGTGACAACCATAACAGTCACTTCAAACTTTAATCATGCCGGCGCGAGGCAGATTGGCGGAGTGGTTAGGACGCTGGCTTCGCAACCCTTAGGTCCCGAGTTCTATCCCAGCAGCGGACGCTTGATGGAAGCAGATTAAATTAACTTGAAGTTTCAGCATAGAGGGGGAAATGCGTGAAAAAATAAAATATGTGGGGCGAGTTCGCCGACAGGGAATTTTTTTTAGGAAATTTTTTAAAAACATAGCAAGCATTTTTTAAGGGAAATTTTTTAAATTATTTAAAGGAAATTTTTTAAAAACATAAAATAGCATTTTTTAAAATGACATAGCAAGCTTGAAATTAAGCTTGCTATGTCAAGCTTAATGCAAGCTAGGCAAGTGTAAACTTGAACACTTGATTCAAGCTTGCATTAAGCTTACACGCTTGAAATCTTCAAGCTTAATTCAAGTTCATTGACTTGATAAACCAAGCTTGCTGCTAGTTTGATGCAAGTTTGCTGTGCTGTCTGGGTCCTGCCCATGCAGGTCATGTGATGTTATAAAAAAATGTCTCTGTCGAAATTTGTCGCCACAGCCTCTCCGTGACTTACACATCTTGTTCGTGCAGGTCATGTGATGTCATAAAAAAAGTCTCTGGCGGACAGTTGTTTGTCGCCACAGCCTCTCCGTGACTTTACACATTCTGTACATGAAGTCATGTCGCGACGTCATTGTGGGATATGGAAACGGATATTATAATTTTACGCACAGAAAGTCGTATGCATGACTTTAAGATAAATGGGACCACGCACTTCCTCTTTGACCTCTCTCTCCTCGAGGATCGGTGGTAAATTTAAAATTTGAAAATTAAAATTTCCAATCCATCTGGGGACCCTATAAGGTGGGGCCTGTGGCGGACCACTCCCCACCCCCTCCAGGTCTCTTTTGAAAGTGTATTTTTGCGAGCTCTGGTTACCTGAAAGATAAGAAAACTGTCAAATACCGTCATATACAAACAGTCAAATACATATCTAACTTACAAAACCACATTTTAATATGGAGAGCAGATTTTAAAACCGATAAACGGCAAAATAACAAATTATATGGACGGTGCGTTTCTTGATTTAAAGTGTTCTTTTTAACGGAGTCCGACTAAAAAAAAATGTTTAAAAAGGATTTTAAATGACTTTAGGATATCTTGTTGTTTAATTCGTGGGATTAACTTTATGCAAAACCTCCATAACAATATCTTTTCAAGCTAAAAGAATATTTAATGTAATTTATTTATGATTTATTTTTTAAAAAGTGCAATGCTCAAGTCTTCCATAACAAAAAACAAGCACTCTCCACTAGTCTTCTAACCTCCAACGCTTTTGAGTTTGTTCGGAGTGAATAACCTCTACACCAGCGTTAGTTTTTCTTAAAATATTGAATCTCTCCATGCCCCGGGCAAGAGGAGGGGGTAATGCTTCGCTTAACCGTGATCCTATGGGTTTTGTAGCTGCAATTTGGAGATTGAGTTTTGCTCCCTTGCTCCGATCGAGTGCGTCTCATCCAGTGGCTGCTGGCTTGGCGATCGATGCAAAAGTGTCATTCTATCCTTTAAATATAAGATCGGTGTATTGGTTACTATCTTATCGTGGAAAAATAGATAGTATTTATTCATCCTAATATTATTTTGTATCTCTCTGATACACGCTTAGTAGATTAAGAGTAACGCATAACATAAATGCTCGCATATCCTTCTGCTTATGGAGAAAATAAATTGCTTGAAATTGTGAAATTTATGCACTCTGGCTGTAATACTCAACTGCACAAAGTAAGATTGTAATTGGTTGTAAGATTTAATTGTCAATGATCACTGATTATTTGCGTTTCTTTAATTTAATTCTGCAGACAAACAAGAACTCTGGAAGAATTTCCATGTCTTCACACTTAGTAAGTACATAGATGTGTTTTGAGTAAATAAAACTGTTTATAAGCTGTTACGAACACATCCCGATCTTTCTTGACTGAATAAATTATTCAACAATAGGCCTTGGCCTCCAAATCCCCCCCCCCTTGCGAATTCCACTGCTCTCTTATTGACTACTACTGATAGAAAAAAAATATATGCTTCCTAGACGATTTCCCTTATCGCTATTTGTTAATCCAAGCCGTTTCGTTATAGTATTTGCTTTTTGAAGGAATTTTATCTACAAATATGTTTGTGGAAGAGCCAATGACTTCATGGAAAAATGATCTTGTAAAGTCAAAAACCTTTTTAAGCGTGGAATCTTTGCTATTCAACATATTTAGTGGCCTCACAACAACAAGTGAAAAACCTAGACCGAACGAAGGTTATACTTAAAATTTTTATCATAGCAAGGTTTTCTAATTCAAATCGTGAAAATGAAGGCATTTCATTTAAGTCTGCTTCAGCTAATCATACAATTTTTGTGCTTCCTTCAGACCTCAAATGACGTCTAGTTATTCTAGCAGTTCAGATCAGTGGCGGATTAATGCAAGTTTGTCGGTAGGGGCGGTTAGTTAGAAGATTGATATGTACATCCATTTATGAAAGAAAATTGGATCTTTTACATTAATTTCTTTTTTCTCGGGGGGGGGGGGCGTTCGCAACTTCCGCCCCCCCTTTAATACTCCTTTGGTTCAGATTAAGTCTACTAGATTTACGAGCCGGCGCAGTCCATCGTTTTTCTGCCCAAAGCTGCCAGCTGTACACCAGTACTGCATTTAATTTGGGTGAAGGTCTACCCAATGAGTAATTTTCACCCTTAAGTTACGAGGTTTGTAAATTAAGTAATGGCAACATAGGCACAAATCAAATTTTAATGAACTTACAAGTACAATTGCATTATATTCCTTCTATGTAATCACCAGCAAAGTCTGTAAACTCTTGCTAAATATCGGGAAGGCGTTGGTGACCACTGACAAGGGGATCTATTCTGCCACGTTCCTATAAGCGAACGTTGGGATATGTGACATCAAAATGACGTTTTTCGCATCCTTCTAACGTATGTTGATATTCTGCAAGGTACGGTGGAGCTTTAGGTGCAGATACTTCCTACCGAATGTTTACATTAGCATACGTTTCGAAATACGTCACAAATCCGAACGTTCGCTTAAACGAACGTGGCAGAATAGACCCCAAGGTGTTCATTGTTGATGTCAGCGATGGAGCGCCCTATTGACCTGGAGCGCTGTGCCGCACAGCCAGCTGCGCCAAAAAAAGGGTCTCTAGATCTGTGGCACGCGGTGAACGTTTCGATCGTCCGCCATCTCTCTGGTAGTTAAGTCGAACGATGGCAACGGCTGCCCTTTTTTCAGCATTGGGCAATCTATCCAGATGCTCTCGCGTTCTTCCATTTTTCAGCAGATGTCAGTGCTGTTAAAAATAATCGTGACCATTTTTTTACGGGAAATGACGTCCTAAAAAGCAAAGGATTCTCGTGGAGCTATGTCACCCGCAACTATTTTTATAGAAATCAAATCTATTCTTCGTGACTGGCAACAGTCAAAAACGTCAGAGTTTGGTGTTCCCAGAGCGGGAACACTGCGCGTGAAAGGGTAAAGCGGTGTACAGATGCAATGTCCTGAAATCGGCGGCCCCGGAGGGGTTCCTTCAACTTCGAAAAGATGTTGAAGTCACAAGGACTCACATCAGGTGAGTAGTGAGGGTGTTCCAAGATTTCCCACTGCCGCCGTTGCAACGGGAGAGTTGACATTGCTTGCGACATGACAACTAGCATTGTCATGTAGCACGTTAGGGAGATTGTTTAGCAACAAACTTCTGCGAGTTTCTAGGTTAAGTTGCCACTATTTAATTTACAACCCTCGTATAATTTTATTCTTTATCAAAACTGAAGGGGCTCTTCAGTATCAAACTGAGCTAACCATTCTCTAAAAAGTCACAAATAAATTTTGAATAAATATTAGAAGCAAAATTTCATTTCCTAAGCGTCGAACTGAATGCAAGTGACCTGAGTGAAAGCCATGTATTCTAACTATTAGATCTAAAGCAAAAAACAAGATTTTGGGGAACAAACATTAAATAAAGTAAAAAATTATTGAGAATTTAAAAAAGCGTAGTTACCCCAGAGTAGCTATAGATTTATACTCCAGAGCAACGTTTCAGCTCGGTCGGACGATAGGAAGAGGTTGAAAATTCGAAACAAATTTTGAAATAGAACGATATAACATGACAAAGTAACAGAAAGCTTGTAAAGTATGTTTCGTTTTATAAAAGTGCTTGAAACACTCTAATGCCTCGTTTTATAAAAGTGCTTGAAACACTCTAATGCCTTATTAGAGGAATTGTTTATGAATTTGAGACGCTTGCTTTTGATCTTGCTTGATTCCATGTATTTTTATCTAAGATAGTTTTTCATTTAGCTCAGTATATAAAAGTATGATTTGACTAAAGGATATTATTTTTTTTATATATAAATACCACTAAAGAATTTTTTTTATAAAAGCAAGAATATTAAATCTTACGGCATTTTAGTACATATTCATATTACGGATTCTGTTTAGAAGGAATTTTGAAATAAAATTCAACTTTCTTGATATAAAAGAGCCAGGAAAAATCTGTAATTTTTGAAGATTTTTCAACTGCATGAGTCTTTATGCAGTTAAAATTTTGCTTTAATTCAGCTAATATTTGTAAATACTACATCGAAACTTGTTCACATACTTTAGGACTTGGCAAAAATTTCAAAAGCTTTATTAGGTAAATTTAAGATTTAAAATTTTATGTGTAGAAATATTAAATTTCATTTTTATAACTGCATAATTTTAAAACAACTTTTGAATAAAGTTTATTTTATAAAATGAAAGATAGAAAAACTCCAATCAAACTTATTTTAAAAATATGAAATAATACAGAATTTTTTTCTGTTTCAAATATAAGGATTCCTGTAGAAAAAATTCCGTTTGAATCATTTTTTCATAAATATGTAAAGCGAAAAAAACACAGTCCAGTATAAGATTCTGAATATACGCCTATAAAACTAAATTCTTTTGGTGGAATGGAATGCATCGTTTATTTTAAAATAAGACATAGCAAACTTTCATAAACAATCATATGTCATCTGTAAAATTTGCGTTCCATATGACGTGGAATTTTTTTCTGATGCATCAAAAAATGCTTCTGTGATAAACTCAGCTATAAACCGTCAGATATATTCACAAGGATTGAAAATACAGTTCAACAGATATTATTGGGGGAAATGCATAAAATGTGAACAAAAGTCTATAAGATCTCCGAGTTTAAAAAAATATTTTTAAAAAGACATTTTATTTTTCTTTAACATTTTCTATGGAAAAATATTTTCAATAATCCATAAACATAATTAAAAAAATACTCTTAAATATTATAACAATGAATATGAAACATTAAATAAATATTAAACTATGCATAAAACTACAATTGCAAAGAATTGAAAGTTATGAAATAAAATTTCATAACTTTCGCTATGGAAAGAAGCCTTCTTCACAAATAACGTAATATATGCTGATGAGAGATGAAGTAACCAAGTTCGTGCGAATATAGGCAAAGTAAATACAGGTAAAAAAACAAGTGTAAGCACGTAAAAAAAAAAGTAAAATTTGTATTCCAAATAAGTGGCAAGTTCGTTAGAAAAGGGAAGGGAGAAAAGAGGAGGAAAGGAAGAAAGGAAAAAACAGATGTAACAACATTTTTTTTTCCCCAAAAGAATGAGTGAACGTGGATATTACGCACATAACTCTTGTTTAATTAGAAAAAACCATTCTTAAATTGAACAAGTTTTCTGCATCTGTGCGGTGGTTTGACACTGTAACAAAAAACACTCGAAATGTGTTTAAAAGATAAAATAATTAAAACATTGTAAAATAACACACACAAAAATTACTTGTCAAGCTATACACGTGTTTCGGTTTAAAAAATTCCAATCTTATTCAGTAGCGGTTGATAAACAAAATAATATTTGATTTGTCAAATAGTTCTTACTAAAATGATTGAAGCTAATGCCATTTTAAATATTAAAAGCATTAGAAAATTTTCGCTCATTAGTAAACTTTATATTCCTTTAGTTGCTGCAAAGTAATAATTTAATAATGAATAATGCATGTAAATACAATACAATGCATACATATATATTCATGCCAAATTTCAAGAAGACTGAATAATATTTAGCTGCTGTAAATATTCTGAACAGTTTTGAAAAAGTAGGCAAAAAATACAATTTTTCAATGTTAATTACTTTTTATTTAAAAAAATGAAAGTTACAAATTTAAAATAACGTTAAACTAGACACTGAGGTTAATGAATAATAGAATGATAGGCAAAATACACATGTTGTATTAAGGAAGCAGTAGCAAACTTTAGACTTAACCGGCCTTAACTGAATGGCGAATCATTTTAAGATGACCAAGTGTAATATCATATTTTCACTTTTGTACACCTTTTAAAAGAAATTATCATGCAACTGACAGCAGGAATTCACCTATTATTGCTGGCATCAGCAAAGATTAGAGAAAGTCATGTAAACAGTCTACACAAATGGGGTAAAGTTTATAATTTTCCTTTATATTCATTCAATAAAACGCTTCATTTATGTTTCCAGAAAAAACCGTTCTCAAGCGAGTTCTTAATTGTGATCGTAATTAAATTTGGTAAATATCAATACAGCAAATATTCTCAACAGCTTATTATTAAAAAAGAAAATACTCCTAACTTTCAAATTTTTCTCCCCTATTTAAAAAAAAAAAAAGTAAAATCGATTTTCCAACGTAAAAAGGAAAAAGTATTTGAACAAAGTCCCCAAACTGCTTTTATTTGAACTCTGGTATGACCTGCATAAAGGATCATAACAATTTTTTGCTCGGCAACGGCGATTCTGTCCAAAGAGCTGAATTCGAACTGTGCGGCAAATAGTCTTGAAGAGTCTCGATAAATTTGCTTGAATCTGAAGCATTTTCTATGAAATGGGAGTTTATTATGTTTTGAATTGCTTGATTTTTTTCTCCACCAAAAATATATATTGTGATGATAGCTTGCGATTTTTAAAAATAGTTTATGATTTTTATGTATTGCAAAACGCGTAAGATATCTATTGGATCGAATAGGTTAGCTATTTATTAAAAAATAATATAAGCAATGTAAGATCGGACGGGAGAGTGTTTTATACTCACGGATGCATTTGGCGTCATTTGTCTTTTATTTATTTATTTCAATTTTTTAGAACACATAATTTTCCTTCGGATAAGATAACATAAAAAATTGTTTCATTTATAGTATAAAAATGCATAATGTTCCAAACAAAAGCAATAATTTTCAGTCTTCTCATTTTTTAAAAGTTCGAACTCGGTCCCTCGAAGTATATTTTAAACACTGTACTTCAACATAACTTTTCAACATAAAAATTTAAAACTACAGTTCTTTTATTGGTGCATGCTTGCCTTTCAATTATTTCTTTTGTTTTCTCATCTTAATTACTTTAAATTTCTAGCGGAGTAACCACTCATTGTTTCGTATAAAGTAAAATGCAAAATATGAAGGCAGCTCGCTCATTGTTTTCCCCTTTCTTTCATTCTCTCTTTTTTTTTTTTTTCATCTATTAACAGATACATGCAAATAATATTTGTAGCTATATTTCTTATGGTGATATGTGTTTATTAATATCACCATTTCATTTACATTCATTACAGGTATTTAATGAATGTAATCATTTACGGGTATTTTCAATCATTTTCATTTACAAGTATTTTCAACTGGCCAATTTAAAAAAAAAATTAATGAGTGTAAAAGATCTTTCTATTATTCTTCCGTCGAGTAATAATACTGATACCAGCTCTGTTGAAAATCTGATAAATTTACTGTGGAACATCTGAAGTACGGGAATCATTGATACCGCTAAAAATGTGACTGTTATGGGAATTTACCTTTCTTCGAATTCCACAAAAAAGTTTCTTCGTAGGTGTGTACATTCATACTATGGTCGGTCTTCGGAAGTGACCGATTTTTAGTGTATTTGTAGAAAAGCCTGCTGTATTTTTTTTTTCAAATAAACTCCATTTATTGACAGTACAACATAAAACCATAAGCTTAATGTTTTTATGACAAAATAAAACAGCGTTCTACCTCCCCACGTTTTTTCCCCTTCTTTTGTTCTCCCAAGTCATTAGTTTTTTCTTCCTTCCAATTGGCAACTCCATCTTTGCTTTTGCTTATGTTTACTTTTATTTTTACAGTCCCCACTCTTCTGTGGTTGCTGTCTGTGGATTTTAGCTGATGAGCGACGAAACTTTTCCCTCCCGAAACGAGCGTCCTCATTGATTATCCCCTTTTATGCGTGCTATTTTACGAAGTTTTAAGTATTTCATATGTCTACAGTACCAAAGAATAACAAACTAAATCATGTCACAAAGGAAATTTACAGGGGATCTCCAATAGAACCACGTAAAATTTACAATTTGTTAAATATTTGCTTCAAATATGTATTTCTTTTTTTAAATAGAAACCCATAGCATCACTTTCAATTAAAAAATTTCTTATGCTCCACAAGGCTCTACCAGCGGGTATCTCCATATCAGCCGAGGAGTCAAGACCAGATATAATTCGTAAATATCACATGAAAGAAAGAAATAAAATTATAAGAATTGTAACAATAATGAGAGCATACAAAAAATAAAATGAGCATTTTGATTTTATGATCAAAACAATATACTATAACGTCTAGTTAAATTTAGCTTATACTAAGGTACTATTATTATGAGCAGGTCATCCTGTAAGTAGGTTTGATAATTAATTCAAATATTTAATGAGTTTAAATAAGTAAACTCCAAAATGTAACTTTTGTAGCATAAATACAGTACCCAATAATTTCACTGCAATGTCTTCTCCATCCTAAGTAACAATTTCTCATGGATGCTCAGCATTTCAGGCAACCGTTCAGAAGACTTTATATCCGACTTAATGGGTATGCATACTGCATCCAGTCAACGCGGCCAAATTCTTCTGGAGATCGCTCAGGGGGCTTTTGGACCAAAAGTCTTCTGAGTGCATGTGCTCAGAGGACTTTTGGTCCAAATGGCGTCTGTGCTCACTGTATGTACGCAATACCTTACCAAAGGACTCTGCATAATTTCCATGGTAACTAGTCGGGAAATTTAGTAACGAATTTTTTTAATCACAAGTGCAACACGTCAGTCATGATACTAATACTTTTTGTACCAGTTGTGTATATTGCACGTAGAGAATACAGAAATAATTTATTTTAATTATCAATTCTTTAGGTGAAACATAACAACAACCCAACTCGCATAATCCATCATTGTTTAAAAAACAAAATTACAAATACCCTTTCAAAATCTTCTTTTCAGAAACCTTCGTGTTTGACAAAATTTACTTAAAATAAATCATACATAACGGCACGTCCATTGTGTATAATAAAACACATCACACAAACGCTTTTTTTTCTCTCTCTCTTCGAAAAGGTACATTAAACTACCAGATTTTCAAAATATCTGCAATAAGAAATGCGACAAAGGTACATTTCATCTAAAGTGTTTTCAATATTTCAGATTTAAGTGAAATTATTGAGAGTTTTCGGAACTATTTTCTCAAAAAAGATTTAGTCTGGGCTTAAATGACTTTTTTTTTTTTTTTCTGAATAGCGAGTGAAAATTTGTGTTCGCTCAGGTTCACATTCAAGTTCGAATAAAGGCAATGTGTGATCTTTGCATGGGTACTTTTTATGAAAATAAAAATTTTGTTCTTAAAAACTGGCAGGTTTCACCACTTCTGAAGGAGGGGGCAAAAAAAATATTTCTCAAAAGATTCTGCATGCATTTCTTCCATCTGCTTTTCGTTGTAAGCATTCAGCCCTTCACATTCTCCAAAAATTACTTTATGTTAAAGGAGTTTGCTTGAAACTTATTTGTTCTCCACTTTAGACTATACTCAAGAGGAGAGTAAGAGTGACAGAAGGCCAAAAATTAGAACTAAACTGTTTATTAACAAATTAAACTAAATTGTTTATTAACAAATAGCTCGTAGGACAGTATCACAAAGTTTTTTTAACACAAAAGGAAACAAGAAGTTGAACTACTTAGAGTAATTTCGAGAAAGATGGGCCAGCTTATGAATTGATTCAGTAAAATATTTTGTTAATGCACCTCTCCATAGACAACAAAACTATCTCAGTCAGACACTGAAAGACATATTTATGGCGTGCCACTTTTCGCTTCGCAAAAATTATAATATTTTTTTAGCCAACAGTCATTGCTGCCTTCGGTAAGTCAATTTTTTTTTCATACGGTTATAATGAATACGGTAACGGGATTAATTTATCACAATAATAATAATAATAATAAATAAGTTTGCTTTCTGCATCATGAAAAAAAAAGTATATTTTTTAAGTCTTTCCTGATTTCAGGCTTCATAGATATCGTCGAAGCTCACCCCTCCCAATCTTTCCATAGATTTTATTCATAACAGTATATAACTTTTAAAACTTCATGAGCCTAGGAATTCTAAAAAGTTGTTTTTTTTTGTTATTTAAAAAAAAGGCATACTTTTCAAAATTTTTAGAGTTCAAGCTCGGTTGCAAACGTTGTTGTAGCACATTCACATTTTACATACGTCTTATTTAGATCGATACACAACATTTGAGACCTCAGGAGACAAGATATCGAAAAACAAAACTCTGTTCACCCTAATGGATAATCTTACAAAGCAGCACGAGCAGTACAAATATTTGTGGTATCAATGAAAAGTTGTAAAGCACGGATACTACGTCTGTGCGGCCCGACAACCAGAAGTCAACAACGTTTTCAAATATTGTTAGAAAGTTAAACAACTTGGAAACAGTTCGAATTTCCATACAATTTTGTTTGTGTTTGGAAGCAAAGCACACTACGGATATCTGGCAAAGGGAGAAATGCCTTGGGCGGGGAACTTCGAAGGGCTCTAACGCGTAATCACGTTTCATCTAGAGAAAACTGGCAAAAACTTCGAACCGTGAAACCGACGTTCGCGCATTAGCACAGAACCCCGAACCTTCACACTTCAGCCCTCTACCATTGTTCAGTGTCTTCTCGACTCGCCCATTGGTTGATTTCGAGAATCAATGCTTTTCATCAGAATCATTGCTTTTTAAAAATATTTTAAGTTACTCCATGTATATATTTTCATCTGAAAGTTAAGTAAATGAATGCTTTATAAAAAGCGCACTCTCGAGTCACTTTGTATTTAAAGGAAATTGGGGTAGAAGAGGGGGGGGGGGAGAGAAACGATCAGTTTCAAAATGTTTCTCCATTAAATCCCCTACTCATTTTCATTTCTTTCTTTTTCTACTCGTTTCATTTCAAACACTTTTCCTTCTTTTGAGAGAATTATTTTTGTATTCTCATATATCTATATATGTGTGTGTGGTGTGTGTGATCTTTGGATCCTTCTTTGAAAAGACCTCCTAAAAAAAGAAAGAAAACCAAACGGAGGATTTAGATTCGGAAATCTTTATCTTGGATCTCCGCAAAAGAAAGTCTTTAGCCTTTGAAAATGTTTTTTCAAGATTTCAAATTTACGCAGGAAACCAGTGACGCGTGATGGGAAATACAAGAAAAAAAAAATATATATATAAGATGCCATTTGTAAAAAATGTCTGAATTTTTCTTTAAATTGTATCTCTTTTTTCTTTTTTCTTTTTCTTTCTTTTTTTTAAACAATTTTCTTTTACTCTCTTCTTTGTATTTTGTTGAAATGCATAGTAAGTAGGATTTGTTTCGTTTTATGACACTGTTGTTAAAACTTTTGAATACATTTTTCCTTTTTTTCATAAGCAAACACTTATTTCAAAAGTTGTTAAAGCTCTATGCATGATTTTTGTACATACATTTTTTTTTTTTTTTACTTTCTTATAGCGCTAATGAAATAAATTATGAAAAGATGCCTCCGGTTTTAATTGACTTTATAATCACATGTGCGTAAAAGTACGTAACATGTCCTTTAACAAAAAATATTATCCACGAAATTCGAGAAATACACAAACAAAGCAAGGCATTTGGTGCAAGTTATTTTTCAACATAGCCTGCATCGTCATCAAAGCATTTGTTTTATCTTTATACCAACCTATGGAAACGGCGTTGAAGAAATTGAGAACCTGGTACCTGAGAAACGTATCGATCGCGTCCTGAACTGCGGTTCGGAAATGACTATCTTGCCAGGTGCTTCTTCAACGGACCGAAAACGCGGAATTCACTTTGGACGAGATCTGGGCTGTAGAGAAGATGAGGCATTACGTTCTGTAGGAAGCTCTGTAACCAACCACGAGGCATTTGGTGGCCAATTTGATTACTGTGATCGTCAATTATGGGATTTCATTCGCTTGGCGAATACACCCGTATATATGAGCAGTGTTGCCAAATCTGTTGGACAAAGTGGCTTAAAAAGTGGCCAGACATGACTAAAAATGTTTTCAAGCTGAGGAAAAAATAAATTACTCATTAGAGTTTACTTCTAAGCGAATTGTGCTGCTAAACTATACTTGTCTGCAAGTATTTTTTGAATCATTTGGACTTTCATTTCCTATTCACAAAATACTTCGGTATTGCCAAGATCTAGCCAAAACGTATGGCTGAATTAAAATCTAGTCACAAAAATGGTCAGATCTAGCCACAAAGTGATTAAATTGCCAACAGTGTATTTGGGAGAGTGGGGGGAAAGGGTCGTCGAAATAATAAATTTCTCTGCGTTTTAAAATTTTCCATTTTTAACTCTAGAACATCGGAATGGTTATGTTTGTTAGAATATGATCTCTTCTTTCTGAGCTCTAGAGAAATATGGAACTGCGCAGCCGGCGGCACGTGACGTAACCCCAAAAAGGCCCCATTACAAGAAACCTCGCATATGCATTTAAGAACTGTTATATCTAATATAGATCTGGGACTCCCATAGAAGCAGCATGCTTTGGCTCTGCCTCTCATTAAAATATTTATATTCGTTTCCAGTAATTATATCCTACAATTGTAGCTGCCATATCCATATTAAAATCAGGTATATCCGTACGTTGAGTTCTGCCTTTTTTTTCCATTTGATGAAGAATCACATTAATTTCTAGAAATGGAATTATCTTTTATAGTTATTTCCAGAGCTTAGAAGACTGTCGGTGGATCATGTTTGTAAGAATTAAAAAAGTAACTGATCAGGCACGTGATTTTCACATAATGATATCATACGAAAATTATAAAAGGCATTGAATGAAATACCTATAGCATATTCATATCAATATAAGTTTAAGAATAGAGACCATACCTGCGCTGCTATTGGGACACACACAAACAAAAAATTCCAAACGATTTTCACTTTATACAAGTACACACAACTTTCGTAAATATTTCAGCAAAACTATTTCCTTTCGAAATTATAGGAAACCACGGTTTCAAAAATTATTAGAAAGAGAATATTAGAACGATACAGTAAGTAGGGAATTTGTAAAAAAATATTTTACGGAACCCTGAATCTAAACTGCAAGTCAGTCGACATGACTAAATAGTTGGAAGTTTATCATGGAAAATATAGAAAAACAAAATAAATTGTTAAAAAGATTATTTAAGGTGATGCAGCATCTTAGTCATCAGAAAATTTGCATAAATGCAACTAAAAATTAATGAAAACACAGGGTCCCATAGTCAGCAACAAAACTTGTAATTCCAGATGTAAAGCTATTTCAAAAAGCTTAGAATATTCCAATTATTAGCTGATTTCAAAATGCGGATCATGTTAAGTCAAGAGATATTAATTACTTCAAACGCAGCGGTACGCCAGTTCAGAAGCCTTAACGTTATTTCGTTAAGGTTTCATACGATAAACCGCCGGTTTTATTCATACGATAAAACCTTATAGGATTCCGGATCTCGCAGGTTTGAAGATAAAACCCTCTTCAAACCTGCTCATTGAACACCAGCATCACATTTCCCCTCTATACAACACAATAAACTATATGTAATTCATAATTATTGGTATCAGATCGGTAGATGAGCTACGTTTGAAATTTAAACAAGAGTTTCATAACATTTGGATAAATTAGTTAATAAACTAGTGTATAAATAAAAAGTTTGCGGACATTTGAATAAATGTAGTTAAACGTATCTGTTTCCATTAATCCCCCATACGCTAGAATGCTTCATTTCAAATTTGTTTTGTAAAACACCGCAATCATCCATTGGTAATACAGCTAAAAAGTGTTTGAATTTTTCAATCTTTCTAGACATCATATAATAAAACATGAGTTAGTTACACGTATATAATAATGAGGTTTATTCTTCTATAAAAATATATACAGGGTATCCGAAAAGTCCATGACACATTTCAAAAATTCACAGAAAAGCAACAAATTGTTGAATGAATATGCGGTTTGCACAGTAATGCTTCACAGAATCAAGAATTTATTTTTCCATCTCAAAAGAAATTACTTCCCAAATGTGTTCATAGATGGCACTGCATCTCCAATTTTCAGCAGTGAGAGCCAATAGGGATTTTTCGTGAGTTTTAAACAGCATTGACGGTGCGGGAATATTCATTCTAGCTCAGGCGACTGCAACTGAGAAAGCACATTGCGTAGGTTGGTATTTCGAATCAGAATCCATAACTGACTACATTTAAGAGAAATTTTCGGTGCATGTTTAAGATAAGTCCTCCGAGTCGAAACAGCATTTTGACCTGGCATGAAAAGTTTTTAGAGAATAGAAGAGTTTTAGACAGGGAAAGAAGTGGTCGGCCACGAAGATCGCATGAGATTGTACAAGACATTCGGGAAGCTTACTGTGACGGTACAGCGCAACCCAGTGAACACAATTTGGAAGTAATTTTTTTATGATGTCAAAAAAAAAATTCGTGAACCTGTGAAGTATTATTGTGTAAACCGCATATTCATACGATCATTTGTTGCTTTTCTGTGAATTTTTTAAATGTGTCAAGTACTTTTTGGACACCCTGTATATATTCTTTAAGAAAAGAGTTATATTTCGTATTTGTTCCCCATAACATAATAGAGACCATATATATAATATAATAGATACCATAAAATCTATCGATGTGCTGTGTGCTAATTAAATCATTTTTAAAAATTACTTATTTACAAAGTGATTCATATTAATTACTCTCCGTCATAATTTTTTTATTGTTGATAGTAACAACAAAATAATTTTGTTCAACAATGCCTATTTATTCCTCATCTACCACCGTCAACAATCAAAAGCCGAAATGACTGTTTTTTATGCTTTTTTTTTTATTTAATGTACGAAAGAATTTCTTCATTTCGGAATTACATTTTAAACGAACAACATGACTGACTGTCTGATTGATGGAATGTTCTTGTAGGAGTGACCAGGGCACTAGACCTTTAACGTCAGTATGTGTAGAACTTCGTAGTGTATTTTCTATCTTTTCCTGACATGACGGGTTCAGTTAACTATCAGTCAAGTACAGTAAAACTCAGAAGTGATCTGCATGAACGAACAGTCCGGCCGGTTAGATATTAAATGTTTAAATAGGTTATTTTTCCCCCTTATTGTCAGAATGCTTGAACCACCAAACGGCATATAATGTTTAAAGGATAGTGAGGACACAGTATACAAATAATAATGCTAATTGTTGAGCTTGCCACGGTTTGGAGTACATTGTTGTTGTATCAGGTATATCATGAAAAGAGAGCATTTGGCTTGGTCTTTTGCTGTTGGATCACGAAAGTCGTAATTATTTAGTTCTGCGAGAATGTCATTATTAATGTTGATTATATCGTTGCAAAAGTTGACAACTAGTCTGTGGATTGTGTATTTAATAGACTCAATGGCCAGGTCATTTTGAGTGGTAATGTTTCTTAGGACGTGGTTTCCGTTACTGATTTTTCTAAGTATTACACTTTGTTTAACGAACAACATGCGCAGATGTAAGAATTTTAAGTTTGAAAGAAAACTATTTAAATTTAGGTGATGATTATTTATTCCACCCATTGTTTTGATGCATGCAAACAGGGCTTCAGACACTCACAAGTGTACTGGAAAACCAGAGCAATATTGCACATTTAATTGTTCCTTACAAACATGCACCAGTAATTAGTTTTTCAGAAATACTTTTATCTAAGAAAATTAATTTTATGTAGTGTGTGTTTATATGTTGATATTAATTATTTCGAATGGATAACTAATTATTAATGAGAAATTAATTACCCTCTTGCTTATTAATTACATTAATCATCTTATTTTATAATTCCTTTTTTTCTATTTGGAGTGTGGTAACACTTGAAACTACCCTCCTTTTTGCTTCGATGAATGTTCATTGCACATAAGAATCAGCAGCTTATTATGCAAAATTAATCAAGCTTGTTAAGAATATGATTTTTTTATGTTCAAGTATTATAAAAGTGTTATCGGTGCACTAGGCATTAATAAACTTTTTTAATCAATGTTTGAAAAGGAAAAGAAAAATATCTCGAAAAATACATTTATTAACAACATGTATGCATTTTCTTCACTTTTTGATATAAGTGCTTCCATTCAAAGATTTAAAAACACTTCAGGGAAACGAGTGCAACCTACAATGCATTTCATCAAAATACAACATGAAAAGAAAAGATTTGAAAAAAAAATCTGTAACACTTTTATGTTTTAAATACGCACTAAACTGCGATATATTAAAAGCATATCATAATCCCTGCTCCGTCCCTATTTTTTCTTCCTTGTTCTACTGGAAAGTGTATCATTATTCATGATTGGGCCGTATTTTTTTCCTTGTTCCATAAAACATGTCTTTGGAATTGAAATCTACCTTAAAATGTTAAAATCGCCTACTAAAACTGTTTTACAATCTTCGCCAAGCATATTCTAACTATACTTCACTTTTACAAACAATTTTTGGAATGTGTATCATAATCCATGAGTGTACTGCATATTTGTGCTCATTGTTCCATAAAACACTTCTTTGGAATTGAAATCTATTAAAATCTATAGTAAAACTGTTTTACAGTCTCCGCCAGGCATATTCTAACTATACTTCTCCTTTTTAATAACTTAAAGTGTTAGCTAGTTTTTCGTCAAATATGGAAGATATCGCCAAGGTAGGTTCAGTTTTGGGGACTTATTTTTGGTGCCAGACTTGGCGATAGAAGCCAGATGACTTAATGGTAGCAAGTTGCACTGCCATGCCACAGGTCCGGTGTTCGATACCCAGGCTGGGTAAGGTTGACTCAGCCTTTCATCCCTTGAGTGAGTCGATAAAACTAGGACCGAGCTTACTTGGAAGTTAAACACGGGGGTCTTCGCGTCAGGCTGACCACTTGACCGAGACATACGGTTTCGCACCCCAGAGCCCACGCTCGCAAAAGCATGGTTGAACAGCACAGGCCAGGCCTTGGCTCCGTGTAGGGGCTGACGCGCCAATGCTTAACTTTAAACTTGGCGATAAATCTTCGAAAATTGCAAACCTCGGCGAGTTTCAGCATTTTATTCCCCTACCCTACCAGCTATCTGGCAACCCTATAAAATGAAAACGTGTAGACGTCTACAAAAATATGACCACAAATATCCGTCCACAAAAATATGCCGATAGAAAATACGGAGTGAACGAAGTAGTGCTACTTCGTTTTTCCAAAGAAATCCTAAAAAAACAAACTTTTTTTCCGAAATAACTTCTTAGTTTTATTTCTTGTATTCTGCCACAGCTCCAGACTGACCGTATGCATATTTTGTATATGCTGTTCCTTACACTTTGTATATACAATGATGTTTTATTTCCACTTCTTTTCGTAAAAACACCAGTATGAAACACTGAAAATACACAGAAACGTGCCTAAATTCTTGTTCAGAATTCCCATACGAAACAAAAAATATATCCGAACTCCAGTACCCTATTTTCTTTGCAGATTCGTGTAACCATGGTGATCGAAAATGATCTTTCTCCGTCCATGCCATGTTCCCAATACTTATAAGCATCATTGCATGAACGGCACACAGACAGGGCGCTTCCTACAGAAAATTGAGTCATCTGCACGCATTTGCTGCCTCTTTAGGGGAGATTTCTATCGGAATAGGTACTAGAAAAGCTCAGGCCGATAGCTTTTCTTCTGTAATAGCGTCCTGCCTTCGCGAGCGTTATTGTGTCGAATGTTACACCCCGATCCCGTGAGAAATATTCAGTGGCGGATCCAGAAAAAACTTTAAGGGGGGGGGGGCGATAAGTGTGGTGAAGCATATACTATCTCTGTGATATTGACATCAGTCTCTTTTTATTAGCTTAATAATTGATAATCTTGAACCCTTGTTTAACATGTACGCTTTCATCATTGAAGGTACTTGAATTTGGTAGATTGCTGAAGTGCGAAGGTCCAGGGATCGAGCCTATCGTGATCTAACAGTCTGGCGTTTAGGGCGGTTATCTCCAGATGTAACGTGCATTCGTGTTTGAATCCCTTAAAAAGTCCTTCACTAAGACAGGCCGCCCAGGCAAATACCCCTCGTGTAGGGTTGCCATAACACACAAACTAGCTAAACTGACTCATCATTGAAAAAACCCAACAGAGAAGTGTCAACAATCTTTTTCCCTAAGGACGGGCTCTTACTCATCAAGCATTCAACACTATTAACCCATTAAGGCCCAGCGATTTAGACAATCGCAAAATTTGTTGGTTACAAAAATATTTGAGCACTTTCTTTCCTATTTTAACTTCACGAATAATAAATCTCATTTCCATACAATACTCAGTGATAACAAAGAATCTTTCACTGTCTTATTCACATTTTTAGAAAAATAATTACATTCTTAATACCAGACAAATGTCGAAAATTTATTTATCACTTCTGGCATCTACATAAATTAGAGAATGTGGTGAAAAAAGTCGGGCGTTAATGGGTTAAAGCCCGAATTGTTGGCCATTTTAGTGTAAGACATCCAGTGAACTGCCAAATGTAACACCCAAGCCCAAGCAGGGAATCGAACCCGGGCGCAAGACGGTGTGATAGAATGATTCTTTAGACACTACACCCCCTGGTTGGCCTTTTAACAGATGTTTCTTCCCAGAATGGTTCTCTGAATGCTCCGCTGGAGCCCAACGTTATGCTTTCGCTGGGTTCCGGTGGAGCATGGTCAAAGCTTCATCATGATCAAAGCAATATAGGTCGAAGAAGGAGACTCTTCTCCGTTACGTCTCTTCAATGATAGGAGTGAACAGGTTAAACATGGGTTCAACAGTGTGTTTAAGTGCGCTCAGGCAGAGGGCGATCGCCCCATCGTCCTCCCTTGCACCCTCCACTGGTTCTGCTTTCACATGCGCTGTTGCGTCAGATGTTATCTACATTCCCGATACGGTGAGAAATATTCAAGTTTTCCAGCTTTGTTCGGTAAAGGTTTTGCAATATACAGTCGTTGTGTTCGTCCTTGTGTAACTTTTCTGACTACCGCCCCAGTGAATTTTATCATTTTCTGCAGATTTCATTATCATAGTCTTTGAAATTCTGCATCAATACATGTTTAAAAAGGTGCATGTTTAAAATATTTTTTTTCTACAACTGAAACTTGAAAAACAAGGTTGAACAGAGTTAGTGTTTAGTCTTTTTAGAGTAATGCTTTAGTTTCATTGCAAAACTTGTGTATGCTGAGTTACAATGATTATATTCAACTATAAATTCTTATTCCTTTTTTTTTTTAATTTTCAGTAGAAAAACTAGCATATGTTTGAACTCCATTCCAAATACGAGTGCAATGGTGCCTTGTTGAACGACCGTAGCCTTTTTCCGCGTTATCGTCAGTCATTAAACAAGACGAAATATCCCAAAGGATTTAAATGCGATTCAATTAGTTCCCTCTTTCCCATTCAACTTAGCACGTATTTTAAGTTCGGATAAAATCAAAAATGTTCTAATTTTCACTAAAGAAAGCTATTTTAAGGAAGTTTGTATTACGCCTTTTTGCTTCTCTGGATAACTTTGATTTCTTTCAAAATTTCAATAAAAATTGTATATTTTTTAATTGCTTGATCGATTTCTTGATCATCGGTTTCTCTAAGAAATTTCATTGATCTACGAGGGTGGTTCAAAAAGTAACGTAACAAGTTCTTTAGCCCCAAAAGCTTTATTCAACACAAGAGATAGACAGGAATAGCAAGGTACTTGCTACAAATTTGTTTTCCAGCATACCCTACATCGATATCAAAGTTCTTCTGCCTTGATATATCGAAAACTTCGTTGAAGAACTCAGGGCCCTGGTAGCTGAGTCAATTAACGACGGTGTCCTGTGAACTGAGCCATCGATTTGAAAATTCCGTTATATCAAGTGTTTCTTCAAAGGACTAAACAAATGAAATCACTGGCCGCGAGATCAGGGTTTTAGGGAGGATATTCCGATACTTTCCATCGGAAGCTAGCCACATGTAACCGAGGCCGTATGCGCGCGAGTGTTTAGCTAATCGTGTATTCTATTAAAAAAAATAGCTTTTAAAAGCCCCTACATGACAAATTTTGACACACCCTTGGGAAAAGGAGGATAAGCTGACAGAATCTTTTCCCTAAAACCGCTTCCCTATTCCTTCACAAATTCTAGAAGTCACTCAATGAAGTGCTTCGTGTGTGGGTGAAAATGGCTGCCTCCCCAATCGGCTCGTTTATTCTGAACACAGGAAATGGAGAACTAACAGAGGGTCTTTTCCACCCCCATCCTTCGCGGTGAAATAATACCCAAATCGTTTGGGAACCCCTGGTATAGGGCATTTAAAAGATTTTTCGATATGCAGGTCCTTAATCAGGAAATGTTCTGTATGTTTAGAAAGAAGATGATTGAAGTTTATATTACTAAAAGAAGGATGGGTATAATTTATGACAAAATTAGAATTCAAATGAGAGTGTTTATAGTTGTTTTTTACGATATCATGTTTAAGAGTATTTGCTCGAACAATCATAAGGTCATAAAACAAATGACTAAATTGTACTGACAAAGTATAAAACATTTTTAGGTACTTCTGTATCAACTTCTTTTTAATAGAGAATACAAGTCTTTACAGCTATCCAATTGAAATTACTATTATATGTAACGTGCAGCTGTTGAAGTTCAGACTTGATAGCACTATTTGATAGAATTGTATATGTATGTTTTGAAAGCTTACTCCCACTTTGAACGATAAGTTTGTTTGTTTGTTTTTTCATCTATTTAAATTTAGTCTATAATAAATAGGCACACATATTTTTTTTCGTAGAGTCTGTAGTAATGGAGTTCTGAGTAGTAATTGAGATGTTTATTATATAAAATTTGGTTGAGTCCATAAGGATAACGTGTATTGCAGTCGTGTGTTAATTGATTCTCTAGAAAAAGACGTTCATTATGTTGTTTGTGGGTGGGTAGCAAGAATCTCAATGTTAATGTGTTCAAACCCATGGGTATGAAAATGAACATACTCAGCCGAATGATCATTATTTAAGATATTTTTTACATTACTACGATGTAAATTAACACGCAAACGTAGAGGATTTCGAGTTTGACCTATATAGGACATTTTAAATATAGTACAATTAATTTTATAGACACAGTTATGTTTTTTAAAGAAAACACTGCAAAAATAACTTGCCCCTACAGGAAAACTGTAAAGCAATACAGACCATATCAGCATATACAGGGGGCTAAGCAGGTTGAAAATCGAAGTACCGTGAGCCCTGACCAAAACAGCAATGAATGGAAGTAAATTATAACATCTGAGACACTCATCAGGGGACATACCCAGAAGATTATTATTAAAATCAACAAAATAGCAGGGTTTCAGTAATGTGGCATTTCAAAAGACATACTCTCTCTCCACATATATGAATCCGATCCTGCCATAGAAAACGTGACAATGAAAGCATGCGGTTTGAAGAACAGATATATGTATAAATATAGGATAGATATTGCCAAAATCTAGAAGTGAAATACCGGTATTGCCAGAATATAAGTGGGTAAATATAAAATTAAGATTATAAAGGTGATGCCAGATAGAGAATTGGAATATTATTTGACATAATTAACAAACAGAAATATTAATGAGATAAAAGTTAATAAAATGAATAATGCTTAATTTATAGCTGGTATAGCTAATTAAAATTAAATAAATATTAAGAGAGAGTATATACTATTCAAAACCATAATGAAAATATGTATTATCTAAATATATACAAATAGCTTATTTCTCAGGATTATCTTCTCTAATATTAAAATGAATTATTTTTAAAAAATAAAAATAAATCTGTTTGCGTTCTATTCAATTGTCACTAAATAGGAACCCATATATTATTTATCATTTAAAGAAAGCATACAAGATAGTATTAAATTATGTATAATCTTTTTTAACCATCACATGTCACAAACCTTCTAGGCGGACAGTCTTTCAAGTCATAAAGTACTACTACAAACTTATTTAAATTAATCAGGCTTACAACCAGTGAAGGAAAAGAACACGGGCTTACATTATGCGTCAAATAAAGTTAACACTCTCTTCGGCCATTCGCACAGCTGCATTAAGCTGCTATTCAACAGTTAGGGCTCTACACGCATTCACCTCCAGACGTCACTGAAAAGAAAATTTTATTCCAAGGATCGGCCATGCTTTTAAGTGATACTGCACTTAGCAATATATTTTGCAAAACTTTATGACAAAATATTTCATCGTTTTACTGCCGAGGTGTAAAGCTCTTAAATCCCTTTTATGTAACAACCGACTTTCCGTTCCTTAATGCGCGAGATATACGTCCTGAACTACCATATTCATCAGACTTACTTTCAGGCCGAAAATTTATGAATAGCGCATCATATTTAAACCCGCAGCTTTCTTCCTAACATCTTTTCATATTACAAAAGTCATCCATCACGTTCTAAAAGGAAAGATCCCACCCTTTTGTCTAAATTCCCCCTCTAAAGCGGAAAATATTGCTTTTCCCGTGAAGTATTTAAGTAGCGTTAAAGTAGCACTGTTTTTCACTCAAATTGTTTTGATTTTAGAGCATGTACGCACACTCTCCCAGTCTCATAGAGGGGGCATTTATATAAAAAGAATTTACGATTATTTTGGGTCATAGAATAATTTTTATTTTTATTTATTTAATCATTTGTGTGTGTGTGTTAATACTTTATTTTTATTTTTCAAAAATTGGTAGCATTAAATGAAAAATTCATTTTAAAATAAATACCGTCGCTGTTGAAATGGAAGTAAATAGATAAGTAACAATTGCCATATTAAGAAAAGTTCATTTTACTGAATAGAAACAATATTCAACAAAGAAACAGGTAATATATACAAAAATCAGAGTTGCTAGGAGATATTTGAATTGAAGTCCCTGGAGTAATACTTTTTTTTTTTTTTACAACTTTTAAATTGGCTTTCCGTCTGTTCGTCGGCTTGTGTCTCAGTTTTTCAAATATTGGGATGTATTATACCATCTTCCAATCCAGCTGCGGATCACAATTATAAACTATATATATATATTAATGAATAGCAATTGTAATACAACATTATGCAAAAAATTAGATTTCATACCTATTTCAAGCACTATTTAGCCCTATGTATGTAGTCACCACCTTGATGATGCCCATATGTGGTTCCGATGGCTAATTTTGGTCATAATTAGTCATTATCTGCAACCTTAATAGGAAATACTTATCTATTACACGTTACTTCGATTGCCAACGGTGCCAAAAGATGCCATTTCGGCAGTTTTAATGGAATAAATCATTCGGAGCTCTTTTTCCACAACAGTCTAAATTGGAAATGATAGTTTATTACACTTATGCTTGGATCGTCAAAACGTAAGTGTAATTCATAGTACACTGCTGGACAAAAATTTGGCAGTCTGCTGATTCTGAAAAACTGCAAATCATGAGCAAATGTGTTCCCCAAGCTCACGTGAAGGGACAAAAATGAGCAAATATGAATATGAGAAACTGTTTAATATCTCATAATTAAAACATTTTAAAGAAAATACATGAAATGGGTTGTCAAAACTTTGGCTACCACTAAATAATCACACATGTGTGACAAATAAAAGATAAGAAAACGGTGAGACAGTTACTGACTTTGTGCCACCGTTCACAAATGACAAAACTTGAGGACGTCCGGTCTTCTTTCCTGTTTTCCCAATTCCTATTGAGCACATTGATGTCTGTATCCTTGAAAACACTTACGGTTGTTTTCCTGAAATTTTTAAGCTGCCTATGCAATCTGTGCAAATGAACCACCTGTAAGCTATACAGCTGGAAACGGAGCACTTATATTTATATGAAATATTTCCAAAACTTTCTCTGATGTCCAAAGTTTTGAACACCTGATTTTCGAGTTTTTCATTGTTATTGTTTTTGCGATAGTATAGTAATTTGATATTTATATGTAAATATTATTGATTTATCATTTTATTTTACATAGCACAGCTTTTTATTAATAATACTCGCAGAAATTCAGGAGGTCACCAAAGTTTTATCCAGTAGTGTATTTTAAATTTTTAATTAAAGTACATATGTTTCAATTGCGTTTGATTGATCGTTATTTCACCATTGAAATACATACGACACCTCATCAGTCTCTGATAAATTGGGAAATGTACGACTTTAATTTTACGAAATTTTAAATAAAAGTTCTTACCATAATTTTTTAAAATATTTATAACTTATTTTAAACAATTAAAAAGTTGCATGATTTCTCTCCAGAAGAAAAAGAAAACAGCCTGTTTGCTAGGACAAGCATTAGACTTTGTATTTAAGCCTTATCGGATATACAGATTTCATAACGTAATTATACATAAGAGGTCGTTAACATTAGTTTAAATCATCAGGTAGATGAAGTTACTTTCTTAGGAAATGCATTATGGTATCCCCTTCCCCTTGACATAATTTGAGCAAGCAGAGTAAAAGAGAGGAAATATCTTCTCTCATAATTTCAGTGTGGTATCTCGTGTAACAGCCAGTTGAGTTGACAGCCGCCTTTGGAAGGAATATTTATTTCTGAATATTCATTGTTCAGGATTTAGTATGTTCAACACATATTTTGCTTAAAAGGCAAAGCCCCTAAGTGCAGGACAAGATTAAACATTTTTAGGGCATTCTGCCAGTATCAGGTGTACCAGTTAGTTTTCAACCTCACACATAGATTACGCACAAATGTAGTAAATAGAAACGGCTGTCTTTTTGTTCTTTTGTCTGATAGACATGACATTCTTCTAATAGTTGACAGTAGAACGTTTGTTTTGTCATGGCAAGCACACACGAGGGGCATCTGCCTATGGTGGAGTGCCTTGTCAGAGGACTATTCAAGGGAGTCTAATGCGTATTCACGTTACATCTGGAGAAAACTGACAAAAACACCGGACCGTTTGACCAACAGCCGCGCGGTAGGCCCGAACGCGGGACTTTCACACTTCAGCCATCTACCATGTTCAGTGTTTTATCCACTCGGGAATGGCGGGGTCCACAAACAGAGGAAAGGTTGGAAAACAGGCTTGTCTCGTCTCGCAAACCAGTTGCAAAGCTTTGTTTCATCTCGAGAAATCCCTAGATAGTAATGACAAAAGCATCTGTTTTGTCTCGCCTCACACAACAACTGCAAATAACGCCCATAACTAGTTTTTTTTTTTCCCCTCCCATTTAATAGTGTCGAATTTTGTACTTGGAGCATATTCTTCAGTTCCATTGAATGTAACTTGTAATGAACGGTTTTAATTCTTGAAAAGTGATGATTTCGACGAAAGCAGCGGCAAATGTCGTAAAAATTTGATTTGATTCGATTGTTTAAGCAAAGCTACACGAAAACTATCTGCCTGAAGGGATACCTTGGGTGGAGGACAATTTTAAGGGGCTCTTACGCGTATTCACGTTACATCTGGAAAAAGGTCACCCAAAACTCGTTTGACCGACATCTACGGGATAGGCCAGAACCCTGGACTTTCATACTTCATATATCTATCATGTTCGGTGTTTCATCCACTCGGGCATTGTCGGTTGCCCGGAAAAGTATGAAGACACTGAATAGCAAGCATTAATAGAAAATAAGTTTGTTTAAATGCAGAGAAATAAGTGTTGTGTTGTGTTATATGTCAAGGTTACGCAAGGGAGGGCTATCTGCCAAAGATGGGGGGGGGGGGTAACTCGATCAAAGACTTTTTAAAAAGTTCTAACGTTTATTCGAGTTACATATGGAGAAAACCTACCTAAACACTACACCGTTTGATCGACAGCCGCGCTATAGACCAGAATGAGTCAGGACCTTTACACTTCAGCCATCTACCACTTTGAGTCTCTTATCCACTCGGCCATGGTGAGGACAGGGAATTAAGGAATAGTTAAATACATTTAAACAAGAGTGTTATAGTGCTATGACCAAGGGTAGAGTCTTGTGATTTATTTATTTATTTATTTATTTTATTTTATTTTATTTTTTTATTTTTTTGGTTGCCAGTCGGGCAATCACGAAAATTATTTTGGTTGCCTCCAAGTGAAATTTGTTGCCCGTAAAATGTTCGCTTTACATTTTGTTTTTATATATATATAAATTTCGGCAGTTACTATGAAAAAGAAATTCATAAACATATATATTAAAAGGTATACAGATTCTTTTAAGACGCTTTTTGATACTGTCCGAGCATGCGCATACTGGCCCTGCGCATACTCTCGCCGACCAATGAGTAGCCAGAATAAAGCCCGTCTTCACACATTCGAATGGCATTTCAGACCCTTTTGGACATAGTCTAAGCGTGCGCGTTTGCCAGGTCGGCTATGTTGAATTTCATCAAGAATCATTCTTTTTATCGCTTATTAAAAGTTTAAAAAAATTTAGTTGAAAATATCTCTAAAAAAATGAACTTTTCATCAACTTGAGCCTATAAGTTGCAAGGGTGGCGCTAGTGAGAGGTCCGGGGAGGGGCATATGACCCCCCCGTCGGGGATCTTGTGTCCTCCTGTCGGGGCTATTTGCTTAATTCGTCGGGGAACTTTTTAAGATAAAAAATTTCAGAACGACACAGTCGAATTTTTATTTTTATTTCGGAAAATTAAAAAATTAATAGTGGAATTATTTAAACATACGAAATGTTGGTGAAATAAACAAATAATTTAACATTTCAGTTATGTAAAAATAATAGTCTGGGAAAAGAGGGGGGAGGAGGGATTCCATCTCCTTTGGGCAATGATTTCCTTAGCAAAGTTTCCAGGGTAAGCCAAGGGCGGATCCAGAAGCTTTTTTCGGAGGGGGCGCAAATCGTGAATACTTATTTCATCTAGTGGAAAGCCCACTTAATATTGGTGGAAGCCCCATTTATCTAGTGTAAATACATTTTTCTCGGAGGGGGCGCGCGCCCCCTGCGCCCTCCCCCTGGATCCGCCTCTGGGGTAAACAACCGGATTCCAGATGATCCTAAAGGGATCCGAGTACTAATGTACTGACTATAGGCTCGATAGGAGAAGATAAATCTAATATAAGGGAATAATAATGTAATCTAAGGGAATATTTTCTCTGCGCCGGGCAATGTCCCCTTTCTACTTGAACGTAACGTGCTTATGAGAAAAATTCTTGGAAGAACGAGTGGGTTTTGGTTTTTGATTGGGGAGGGGGGGGGGCTTGGAAGACTTTGGAAGGTTCTATTCTGGAAGAGAAACGATGGAAAAATTCCAGGTAAAAGGTTACCATCTTTGGTTATAAATTCCGTTCCCCAAGTGTGCAGAATTTTATTGTCTTCAATCATCAGAATTTCTTCTTTGTCTACACCTGGTCATTACACCATTTTTCATGCCCAGTACAACACATTTGTCTTTTCTCCTGCTGTTGTCTGTAAAATTATCGCCATATTATTACGATTTAAATGCAATAGAAATGGCCTGGGCTTCCATTAAAAGCTACATTAGTAACAAAAGAAATCTCACTAATATGACGAATTTGACATAGAAACATTTTCTTCCATTACAAAAGAGCAATGGTTATTTTAGCTTTTTTTTAAAACATGGTTATATGTTTTTTGAATACGAAATTTACGTACCCATTACAGTATAATCCGGAAATATAAAAGACACCGGAAAATTTCAAAATATAAAGTTTTTGAGAAAACGAGTTGAAATAAAAGGGAATCAGTTTGTAACTGGAAATGTATTTTACGGCCAATTATCTACGCTAGGGATCTACGCCGGGGGGGTGGGATTGCCCTCCGTCTGGGACTTTCTAAATTATCCTAACCCGTATTTGCGCGAAGTTTCGGAAAAAACCACGGAAAACTCCGAACGGTTAGGTCGTCGGAGGCGACCTATTTTCGAATCAGGCACCTTCCGTCTTCTAGTTCAAAGCGCTAGCGCTATACCACTGTTGGTATAGCACTAGCGCGGGAGTCAATTTGTAAAGGAAAACACATTTATTCGAGCTATCAAGAATTTCGATGTTCGAGATATCGAAGTTAAACTGTAATTAATTTACACATATCTCTTAATTTTATGAAAATTATTGTAATTTGTGTAAAAGCGTACAAATTTAGTCATGCTTAATTTATAAAATAAATTTTCAGTGAATTTAGAGCAATATTCTTGCACAAAACACTTTTGTTTCTGATATTTTTTCTGCGGAAAAAAAAAATGAATAGAACTTTCTTCGCTGAACTTTTTTTAAGGAATTTCATTCATATGAAGTATTTTGAGCGTTACTCTTAAAAGTGGCTTTCGAGATTTTATAGAAACGTTCAAGGCCGTAACAAGGGGGAGGATCATGTGGGTTTAACCCCCCTCCAAAATTTCAGTAAATGCATTAATAGTTTATTTGCGTTGATTCTAGATATCAGTTAATTTAGTTTTAGCACTACAGATCCCCTCCACCTACCAAATTATTTTGCTTGCTGAGGCCTTGGGGAAATACTTGCAGTGGCGGCTCGTGGGATACAGCAAGTAAAGCCGGGCTGCACTTGAAATTATCAGCACATACTTTAAAATAATTTATTCTACTAATTTTCCTAAATTCAGATTAGAATTATGGAATTCCTACGGTAAATTAAAAAAAATCTCCAAAAAAAAACCAAACAAAAAAACCGTATTGTGCCGGATCGCTCCTTCAGAAAAAAAGCACTTTAATCTTCCCGCAATTCAATTGGGAAAATCTCTGGTTCAGCCCAGAGCGCTGAGAAGAAAATTGGAAGCACCGTTGCCATGACAACGATTACGTAAGCAGTCCCTCCGGCATAGGCTATAATGGGGATATGCAGCTAAGACTCAGCTCATCAAAGATTTTCAAACGTCGGCAGCACTTGAAAGAGCGCGGTGAATTCGACCCACTGATTGGCTCGAGAAGTGAGGGAGGGGGTAGGGAGAATATATGTTCGGCAAACTCTCGACTTTATATCGCTGAATTTATCAAGAAGGTAAGCCTGAATAGACGCTTATGAATGGACAATTACCCATCAAAGCAGTATTGTTTTAAGTAAGCAAGAACTAGCATTTAGAGGACATGGCGAGCGAGAAAATTCTTTAAATATGGGAAATTTTAAAGAGCTTTTAAAATTATTAATATCTGAATTAAAACAACGCCTTTTTATGAGGGCATCACTGACTGATTCGCAAGTTTAAAAGAAAGGAGGATTGATTTGACTTATAAAAAATAAGTTAGTTTTCTTTTTTTTTTTTTTTTCTTTTCTTCTCAAGTTATTGATACAAAAGAAAATTCTAAGGAAACTTCGAATCAGACACGAATTAATGCAATTTTGAGGATAAGAGCGGCTGCTTGAAATTTATGTCCATTTTATGGAAGTAAAATAGGATCTCTTACATTTTTTATGTAATTTCTTTTTTTTTTTCCTCGGTGATGGCTTAATCCGCCAGTTTTCGAATTTCGACTGCAAGATTTTCCATTCCTGTCCGGAGGAAGGGGGGGGGGGGCTCATATGCTTCCGACTGCACTAACAGTTTTGACCACGGACCGCCACTGAATACTTGTGTAATGTAAAAGGAGTTTGAGATACGTTAATTAGAGCCAGTTTAAATAATAATCTACCAGACAAGATTGTGCAGTGTTTTTTTTGTTTTTTTTTCCTTTTAATATCCGTGGCCTGGGTGTCCGATTATGTATGTCGATCCGAATATTTCACAATACAAAACATTATATTGTCCTCAATCTATTTGAACTCCATCTCCTTGAAACTTATCTGGATCCTGGATATTTTAGTTTAGAAAAGGATTTATTGTAAACAAATCATTTTCTAAAATAAAATATTTTCAAGTCCTGCAAATAGTTGCAATTTTCCATATCATACTTTGTGACAAGAATGTCATCCAAGAGGGAGGTTAAGCCCCCTCTTGGATACATGTACATTCCCCGACGGGGGTGACCCCCGTCGGGGGGGAAGTCTGGCGATACCACTACCATGGCTACCACTACCCAGTCAGCCATGCCACTACTACCAAAAACCATGCTTCCTCATCCGCTCATACGACATTTGATATGGTGCTGCCATCTATGAAGTAATTACGAATATTTTTAGAAATAATATATTTCTGATAAGATGTATGAAGTACTAAATTTTGCTCTTTCTGATGATTCCCATGAAAATATTTTTTTTAGTTGCCCGAGGGATAACTAAATTTTTTCTTTTACTTATCCGTTTAAAAATATTATTGCCCAGGGCAATCGGGCAACCGCAAATTTTGAGGTTTACCATAGCACAATCCATTCTGCGGCTAGAGGAAAGAGTGCCTTACGAGGGGGACTTTTTTAGTGTATTGAAACAAATTTATGCATTTTTTATTTATTTTTTTCTTAATACCAGATATTTTGAGTATTTTTGAAAGTTAGATTTTGTCTTAAGAAACAATCTGCGTATTGAAACATAATTCAGGTTCCCGATGTTCAATGGCTATCCTATCTACATTGTTTGTATTTCAATTTAGCATATTTAAAAAAGAAAAAATAAAGATATAAAAAGGCAAATTTCAAAATAATTTTCAACTTTGTGTCAACGATATACAGGCCCGGGCTGGGAGGGGAGGGCCCGCCCGTCTCAAGAGAAGGGGGGCCCGGATTTTTGTGTATCCGATAAATAATAGGATGTGTTAACTTTCGGGGTATGGGGGGGTATGGTGCTATTACTAATTAATTATGATTTATAATTAATGTATTAATAAAATATTGATATATTAATTAATATGCGTCATTCATATTAATTAATCCCTTTTTCATTCGACAACCCTCTCTCAAAAAATTTTGAGAACTTCATTTAAAATGAAGTGTTTTGAAGCCTTCTGGGGCGCAATTGCAACTGCAAACAATATTGTATGTGTCAAACTTTATTCAAGTGCTATCTCTATAGCATTTTCTTTCGGCGGGCCCGCCCTCACCACGCAGGGCCCGCCGAGGGTGGGGTTCCCCGCCCCGGGGGACACCCGCCGAGGGTGGGTGTCCGACTGTCTGCAGACAGTCGGACACCCTGGCCAGTCCGGGCCTGGATATACAAAGTTCTGAAAAATGAATGTTTAATGTTGAAGAAAAACTTCAAGGAGAAGCAAAACGAGCTGATTTACTACCTTTAGCTGGCAAGTTAGTATTTATTGTCGCAAAGATGTCACGATGACACACTCTTCTGTCTCCATGAGCGCCCATACTTACGATCAGAGGCAGAGGGGGGCCATGCACCCTCTCTAGATCACATAATACCGTTATGATTTGCGTACTGGTATAACATAGAAATGGTTCCGCACTAAAATACAGTATTCTTCTGGGGCATGAAACTTGACTTGCCCAGCCCTAGAAACAGTCATATGGGTGCCCATGTCTGCCTCCATACGTTGCTTTGTTTGTCACTGAAACATCCTCTATTTCGAATGCTCCAGCGGTCATTTCAAAAATCCAAGCTGGAAAGCTACGATGATCTCAGAAAAAGGGTTTTCTCCGCTACATTAAGAAAACGAATAGGTTAAACATGGGTTGAGAAGTGCCTTAAACTCCCAAATCAATCAACTGTACACAAGTTATCTGCCTGTGATTAAGCAAGAGCGGCCCTAGGGTACACGGCGTTCCCCTACAAACGTATATAAGGCGCTCTCTTTTATGCTCCAGAACAAGTCTTTTTCAGTTTATGAACTCGAAATGGCGCCCCTTAGTCCTTACCTTGCGAGCTATCTGCCTAAGCAAGAGCGGCCCTAGGGTACACGGCGTTCCCCTATAAACATATAAAAGGCGATCTCTTTTATGCTCCAGAACAAGTCTTTTTCAGTTTTTGAACTCGAAATGGCGCCCCTTACCTTGCAATACATACCTTGTCGGGCCACCCCTATGCCTAAGAGAGGTACTATAGGGAGCAGGACTTTATTATGGGTTCTAACGCGTATTCATATTACGCTTGAAGAAAGCCGCCTAAATTTCCATACGGTTAGATCGGGAAACGCACAGTAGGCGCACAAACGTTAATAATTAACTGCTATTACACCATTTTATTACAAAATTAACCTGAGATGATTTTATTTTTCTTAGTGTGGTTTAGAACCAGAGGCGCAGAGAGCCAAATCGGGGCCCCGGGGATAAAATATTTGGGTTCCCTTTGCTATCCAGAAATCCTTTTGATGTCGTAGTAGATCAATCCTTTTTTCCTTATTGAAATTATTAATCATTTAAAGAAACTTTAAATTAATGGTAATTGGAAAATAATTTATAGAATTAAAATTATTAATTTAAAAGAGTATTATACTTTAATAAACATCCATGCCCTAAAAAATACCAACGTTTTCCTTTGAAGGTTTTGTCACCTCCATAGAGAAACTGTATTTGAAACATTGACATTTTTGCATGGCATGTTTCCTCAGTATTGAAAAAATTAATATTTTTATTCATACTTCCATGTTAGCAGGCAGCCAAAAAAATTTCAGAAGGCCAAAAAAGTGGAAATCTTAAAATTTTTCATAGAAAGTCTTGAACATTAACATTTTGTTAAGGAAAATTCAATATTCCGAAGGTTGGGTGGGCCCATAGTCTCTCCTCTGGCTATACTCTTTCTTCCATTATTTAGCAATGTGTCTCGGAAAAAATGATTTCCTGTTAAATAAATCTTTTCTACTTTTAGTCATGGCAAACCGTTGAATAACACAGTCAATGTTTCCTTTTCTTGCAAAAGAAGACTCAATCACTAACACTCCTCGTTTTTGTCAAGTTGGTCGGTGGTTTATGCTCTAGCTGGCTTTTTGTAATTTCTTTCAAAAATTAATTTGAAACATCCGGGGACATAATCTGATCTGAATTTGGACTCCTTTTTTTTTTTTTTTTTTTTTTTTTTTTTTTTTTTTTTTTTACAAAATTGACAACACACAATTAAGTATCATATAAACAGCAAATGCGGGACCCCTTCACAAGCAGAAGCCCTGGGGATTTTCCCCTACTCCCCCTCTCTCTCTGCGCCGCTGTTTAGAACATAACATTTAAAGAAGATTGTTTGAATCTAAAAAAAAAGTATTTTAAATAATTACAGGAAATTTCAAGATAAGTCAGAAAATGACTAATTTCTCTCATATCTCAGACCACCGATTTTGCTTTCATGAAATGAAATGAAAGAAAAAAACATCGTTAGGAAGAGAATAGTCTACAAAAACTCCTTGACTATACCTTAATATATATATATATATATATATATATATATATATATATATATATATATATATATATATAACACCGTATTCCTTCAAAACACTCTCTTAGTGGCATTGTAACACAATTCACATATGATTTAGATTTTTACATATACAATACTGCCTTAAAATACAGCACTCCTATTGAAGCGTTCACTACCTGGAAAGTAAAAGTACTTTCAATCTTTAAGCAAAATATTGCTACATATGTAAAATATAGTTCTCCTGTCAATAGTCAATTTCATACTCAAATAGACTTTATAAAGCAGTATTTCATAATTACTTATGTAGATAAATCATTCAATAACTATGCTTTTATTTGTACACAGTTATATCATAGCTTGTTAGCCTCTACAATTGTAAATAACAGTATCTATTCCTCTACTAATTTGTCTACTGTAGTTTGTAACAAAAAAATTCTGGCTTTCTATAAACTTCTCAACCTACAACATAATAATCTAAACTATCCTTATATTGTACTAATAACTAAATTTCATAAATCGCCTTTAAGTTTCGAACTGTTACAATAGGATGTAATACATATAGCAATGTAGCAAGTAAACTTCTATTAAAGATACTGTCTGTTATGCATGAGTATTATATAAAACGTAATGATTACTCTATCTCTATAGGAAATAGTTATGATCTACGCAATACAATATGTACTATTAGTAATATTACCTCTTTATATACCTATGATTTTAAAGATCTATTCAACAATATTCCTCTTGACGACCTTTACAATGTAATTAATGAATTATTTGAAACTTGTGTTAACAATATTCAGCTCCCTTCCCATGTTGATGTAACTTATTTCAGTTGTCTATCTAAATTTATTATCTATAATAATTTTATTCTACATAACAATAAAATATATCTACAAAATCATGGTATACCACAAGGTGGTTCAGCATCTAGTTACCTTGCAGATCTTTACTTATATTACTATGAAAAAGAATATACTAATACACACATCATTCTTAAACGATATATAGATGATATCTTACTTGTAAACACTACTAACAATAATAACATTATCTTCCCCATAAAATATCCATCTGCTCTGGAATTAATTAAAAATGATATGCTTAACAATTCTGTTAGTTTTCTAGATCTAAGTATCTCCCTCACTCCTAGAAATAGCCTTAGTTTCAATATATATGATAAGCGTAAAGATTTTAGCTTTAAAGTAAATAGCGTTACTCATTTTTCCTCCTGCTTACATAAATCTGTATTTCGCAATATCATCTATAATCACTGCTGTAGAATCAAGTTTCTATGTTCTGATGATTTTAAAGTCTCCAATTTTAAATCTCTATTTCTGTCAGCTAGACAATACAACTATCCCACTAAGTTCCTAAAATCTATTATATACAATTCTTGATAATGATGTGTCTAATGTCTTTGTTAATTTACTGGAGGTTGGGTGGGGTTTTGGTTTTAAGGTTGTAATTGGATGGTTGGGTCGGGCGGAGGAAGTTTTTCTCATTAAAAAAAAAAAACAATTTGGATGTGTATATGCATGCATATATATATCTGGAGGAATTAAAAAAAAAAAAACCGGGTTTCATATATTGTGATTATTCTGTCCTAAACATTATTTTTTTTTTCTTATTTACTAGATTAATCTTCTGTCATACAATAACTTATTATACATACTTTGTCAATAATAATAATCATTATATTTTTTAAACAATATGTTAGATTTAATTTTGCTATACTATTTATTTTATTCAATCATTTTAATTTATTATTATTCAATATATATTTATTATATTAATATACCTGGATATTCTTAAAATTTAATAATATTACCTTTTAGTATTTGGCAACTCCTATACTTTCTTCATTCCACTTTTCCACTTTTATTTAGTGGCAACACCATTTTTCACTTTTTACAATTCTTAGCATTGGCAACACATATCAATTGTTCAAATGAAATTTCCATGTGCTCTGCTCAAGGTCTGGTATGTAAAATTATAATTCCTATTTCTAATTTTTGTTATCTTTTTGATTTCTTCTTTCCTTTATACAGTAAGGTAGGGCCCAGATGTGTGGAGTTAATATCTCTTCTGATATGCCACACAACCGAAACCCTACTATTTGGTTTGCTGTAAATTATAATCCACTGTTTGTGGCCCCTGACGATGGTGACAGTGGTTATAATTTCCGTTCCATTATTTTATCACAATAATTCTTGCACTTTATTTGGCTTCAAAATCTGGTTTCTAATTCTTGCTAATAGATGTTATATTTTTATGCGAGATAAGTCTTATTTGTAGTAGTATGTTTTGTGTTTTACTTGTTAGTTATATATATATATATATATATCCCCCAAGCCAGTCATTGTCAATACATCAAAACACTTTAAAATGCAATGCATTTTAAAGTGTTTTGATGTATTGACAATGACTGGCTTGGGGTTTTTTTTCTATATAAATTTTCTAAATATTATTAAACGCATGTTTTCTTTTATGCTGCTTTTTTAAGCGCTAGGTAACATGTGAAGCAACTGTAATTTTGTTGTATTTTTAGATAAAGCTCAACTAATATAATATATATATATATGATCTAGGGCCGGATTCAAACGAAACAGAGTTCTATCGTTTTCCGTTGCGATCGCGGAAATTTTCGACTGATTCCTATGTTTCCTATTCAAGTGAAACCTGTCTATTGCTTTTGGATCACGTGACACTGCGATTGGTGTTTTGCTATCGTTTTTCCAAAAGCGATCGTTTTCTCGAACATGGCGGATCGATCGGCTGATGGTTGATGAGAAGATTACAACAACAATGAAGACTCGTTATTTAAAATTACGAAGCAATCCGTTGGAATTATCAGACAGGGAATTCTGCAAAAGATTTAGGCCTGCGGAAAGCTGAATTTTCTCGCAGAACAGAATATCTGTAGGGTTTATTTTCTGTCGGCCTTTGAGTTCTACTCTGACACTACGATGCAGGCGCCATCTGCAGTCCTTTTTTTAAATCGTTTATTGCTCGATAAATGTTTGATATTTGAAACAGCGCGAAAAAATACATGAATAACGAATTTCTCGCTAAAATAAGCATCCTAGCAACCCTCCTACAAATATTCATATCATAATATTAAGGAATAAATACAAATATTCATATCATTATATTAAGGATGTCTTTGATTGTTAATTATATATCAGAACATGAAATATATAGTAATTCTACCCCTCCATTATAATTATAAACAGCTTCTCTGCTACAGAAAAATAAAATATAGTAGGCAAACTAGAGAACAATTATTATTCAATAATTCGAACAATTCGACATGATAATTATGACGAACAATACTATTATCAATAATTTTCTTTAAAAAAATCTTCATAAATTAAAAATGCGTTTCCATGATTATAAACATACAAAAAATATTAACCTAAACCAGTTAAAATTTTAAAACATTAACCTACAGTACTGTTGGGGAAAAAAATTAAGACACAGCCTTTTGTCCGTTGCAGCTCAAACATAAATAAATAAACAGTTAGTCGTCGCCATTAAGTTAAAATTTTTTTCCAGAGAAAGATGTGATTTTTTTATTGGTTAACAGCGACTTTCTACGTCACCGGAAGTTGCGTTTTCACTCTGTGGCGATAAAGTTTCGATCTAGCAAACCCGTGAGTTCGATCACCTATTATGTTTCACTTTGAATACACTTTTCCGATCGCTTGTAAACGCGATCGAACTTCCAGAGAGAAAACGATCGTTCTGACAACGGAGACGACTGATCGCGTTTCGTTTGAATCGGGCCCCTAGTCAAGGTATATTTAGGGCCCGATTCAAACGAAACAGAGTTCTATCGTTTTCCGTTGCGATTGCGGAAATTTTCGACTGATCCCTATGTTTCCTATTCAAGTGAAACCTGTCTATCGCTTTTGGATCACGTGACACTGCGATCGGTGTTTTGCTATCGCTTTTTCAAAAGCGATCGTTTTCGAGAACATGGCGGATCGATCGGCGGATGGTTGATAAGAAGATTACAACAACAACGAAGACTCGTTATTTAAAATTACGAAGCAATCCGTAGAAATTATCAGACAGGGAATTCTGCAAAAGATTTAGGTCTGCGGAAAGCTGAATTTTCTCCCAAAACAGAATTTCTGTAGGGTTTATTTTCTGTCGGCCTTCGAGTTCCACTCTAGCAGACACTACGATGCAGGCGCCATCTATAGTCCTTATTTTAAATCGTTTATTGCTCGTTAAACTTGATGTTTGAAACAGCGCGAAAAAATACATGAATAATTTCTCGAATAATGATCGAATAATTTCTCGCTAAAATAAGCATCCTAGCAACCCTCCTAAATAAATACAAATATTCATACTACTATATTAAGGATGTCTTTGATTGTTAATTATATATCAGAACATAAAATATATAGTAATTCTACCCCTCCATTATAATTATAAACAGCTTCTCTGCTACAGAAAAATAAAATGTAGTAGGCAAACTAGAGAACAATTATTATTCGAACAATTCGACATGATAATTATGACGAACAATACTATTATTAATAATTTTCTAAAAAAAATCTTCATAAATTAAAAATGTATTTCCATGATTATAAACATACAAAAAATATTAACCTAAACCAGTTAAAATTTTAAAACATTAACCTACAATACTGTTGGGGAAAAAAATTAAGACACAGCCTGTTGTCCGTTGCAGCTCAAACATAAATAAATAAACAGTTAGTCGTCGCCATTAAGTTAAAAGTTTTTTCCAGAGAAAGATGCGATTTTTTTATTCGTTAACAAGCGACTTTCTACGTCACCGGAAGTTGCGTTTTCACTCTGTGGCGATAAAGTTTCGATCTAGCAAACCTCTAAGTTCGATCGCCTATTTTGTTTCACTTTGAATACACTTTTGCGATCGCTTGTAAAAGCGATCGAACTTCCAGAGAGAAAACGATCGTTTTGGAGACGACCGATCACGTTTCGCTTGAATCGGGCCCCCAAGGTATAGTCCCCTTATATATATATATATATATATATATATATATAATGGGATACTCAAAAAGAAAATGAAATCCAAAACAAATGGAAGAAATTTCAAATAAAACCCCCCAAAAAAGTAATTCTTGCAATGAAGCGAATATCAAGGTTTAGTGCTGCCATCTAGTATTTTCTAAATTAAACATACTACAGTATTAATTTGCTGAGTGTGCAGTTTTAATAAAAAATTAGATTTTGTTAAATAATAGTAATAATAGGCAGAGCTATTTTCTAAAAACACACTACATATCAACTGTAAATTTTTAATAAATATTTCAATTTCTTGTTTCTTTGAATCTATGTGTATTGTATTTTGTATACTGTAAGTAAATTATTAATATATTTCTGTCACTCACGAACGTAAGTATCCCAAATTCAATTTTAAGAAATTGCTGTATTTATAAATGTTTCTTCCCATATTAATGGATACCAATATTATAATATTCCTACTAAATACATTTTCTGCAATATTTCTTCTAAATAGTCAGGAATTTTTAAAATATCTTTTAACTTACTATTAGGTACTTACATATTATCCCGGCGATCATTTCCGCCAAATTATTTTTTCATGAAATGTGCCGGCAAACAGTTGTCAATTGTATTCGGAACCATCGATAATTTAATTTGTCCAGCATTTATCTTGGCAAAAAATCGCTCGTCTCAGCGGACCGCCGGGATAATACGTAAGTACCTAATATTACAGCGAGTTTTTATTAAGATATTATTTTTGGTTGATATAATTTTAACATTCACAAAAAGTGCATGTGGACATGTGCAATATAGCAGGGGTTTCAAAATAGTTGTTAAAACGATTATCTTTGAAACCGTAAGTGAAAGAAACATGCTTTCAATTGCAAAAGTTCGTGAAATAAAGAGTAAATTTCAGATTTGGCAAGTTTTTTACTTGGGGCTGTATACCTAATATTAAAATACGAAATTTAATTTTGATACGATCCCTCCTTTCCTATCACTTATATGTAGAAAAATGTTGCTCTTTGTCTAAGAAAATTGATTGAAAAAAAATCCCATGTCTCTAAGTAGCGAGAAAATTAATGTTAAAATTGATTACTTACACCTCTTTAACTACTGTGTTGGCGTCGGTTTTCAGGCGAAAAAATCTTTACTGTAGGGGACCAATAATGAGTTGATAAAAGTTAAATAATGATCTTATTATTGGGAAAGGCAATTAAACGCGTTCAAATGTCTGAAATTATCAGCGACAGTTTAACCTAAAACAGTCTAACCTAAACATCTTTATTAGCGATAATTTAATCTTTTAGGGGGATCATTCACTAATTACGTCATGCTCCTAAAGAAAGTATTTTAAAGTGTAAAAGAGAATGACAAAATGATAGTGTGGTAACTTTCACTAGAAACTACCAAGCATGCAGGAAAATTCTAGCTAAATTAGGATTTGAGGTGTCTATCGAGTGACTATTAACATAAACTAACGTCATTTGAAAAGTAACTACATTTTTCTCACTTTTGAGACATCCCCTCAGTGCTTGGCTACATGCCAATATCTTCAGACTGCAATATCTCGGAAACTATTCCACTCACAGATATGGAATTTTTTTAATTTACCTTCTAAGATACAGGACAACATTCTTCTAAATATAAAGGATTAGAAACGAGGGACGGTATAAAAATTAATTTTTGTATTTTAATATGCATACACTCCCCGTAAAAATATTGCCATATCTTGCAAGTTACTCTTCATTTGAACTTTTCACTTTTCTAATTGAAAGCATGTTTCTATCACTTACGGTTTAAAAGATAATCGCTTTAATATCTGTTTTGAAACACCTGGTATAAAAAGAGGCATCAAAACATTTTTTTTTTTTTTTTTTTTTTACAGTTAATTTTGAGTGCAAAGTATAATTATATTTTTCCATCCAAAATTATGAATAAAAATTAACACTTAGAAAAAAATGATTTTCAAAATAGCTAGACAAAAGTATGAAATTATTAGAGTTTGTATGAATTTTATGTTGATTTTTCTAACTAAATTGCACGGCGGAGACTTTCTTGCTTACTGTAAAACCAAAAAAATTTTCAAGGGAAAGTTCTTAATTTTATTTTTTAACCTAGATTTTACTATAAATTTTTGAATTTATATTTTGAAACATTACTTTTAAAATAATTATGCATATTAATACTTTTCAGCATATTTTATTTTAATTATCTGAGTATACATTGCAATTCTATTCTCGCCCACTCCAACATTTTAATGTTTCTGGAACTTATTTTCTTTTCCCTCTGAAAAATAAACTTTCAATATTTATTTCACTCCAACTCAAGCAGAAAAAATTTTAATTGCAATTTTGTGAAGGTCTTCAAATACTTCCGTTTTGATTTACAATTTATCAAATAGCAGCTATCAATGGAAAAAATTACTAGCAGAGCGTGGTTTCGATCCACGGACCTCTGGGTTATGGGCCCAGCACGCTTCCACTGCGCCACTCTGCTACGGCAGCAAATTCTTATTATATATATAAAAAGAAATTTTAGGAAGTGATTACTTGTAATTTTTTTGAAAGTAGAAATTTGGATTTTCATTTATATAATGACGACATTATTTTAGTACTCATTACATAAGTAACTATTTTAGTAAAAATTAACACTTTTTTTTTTTACTAAATGCCAAAACAATTGGGAAACTTCATTAATTTCCTGTACAAAAACTTAGCTTTCATTTAAATTTCTGATTTCAAAATGCAATTTTTTTTCTATTCATCCAAGTAAAAAAAAAAAAAAAACACCTAAAAAATATTCTTCCAATGTGCTTCCACGTAATCGCTCATAAGCCAGTATTTTAATCGAAGTGTTTCATACGATACGGTAGCATATCGTGTAATCGAAATATTTAATCGAACTGTATTGTTTATTCACCAACATAACATCAACATGGCCAATTGTCGTATTTTAATAACTAATTTATGCAAACAATACAGCAAATTATGCCTTCAAAATTATTATTATCCTTGTAAGTAAAAACGTATTTTGCCATCCCTGAAATTTATTTAAAACTAATTCTAAAAAATTGTTCCTCTTTATTATGTACTTATGATAAGATTTATCCTGTATTTCCATCAGTTGTGTGAATTTAATTGCACTTAAATGCCTTAAAAATAGGTATATTACTACATTTATTAAAGTACTGATAAATTCCCACAGTTTAACGCATCTATGCTGATAATATTTAGATTGCAATAACATGTAGATGATAGATTCACCCGGGGAAATTCGTGTCATAAATCAAAAACTTTCTATTTCGGCATTAATGATGTGATGCGCTTCGAATAAAATATTCATTTCATCAGCAGTATACATTTTAACACTTAGAAAAAATGATGCATATAGCGTTGCCAGGCGTCCGGATAAAGCCGGACATAGTTAGTCTTTTTGATTGCGTGTCCGGCCAAACTTAACAGTGTCCGGCTTTTGTTAGGCTTTTTACTGGTGACTTTTGCTGATTAGTAATAAAGTACTTGAACTGATTTGGCATTCGATGTTATTTATATTTCATTAGAATTTAACAAGATTCATGGTAATAATCAAAAAAGCTTGATTTTACATACAATTTTTTTGTTGTACCTATTAATACTGAGACAAAATCCTCAATATTGTAGGCTGTTCGTCCTTTTTACCTAAATGTCCGGCCAAACTAACTGGTCTGTCTGGCTATTTGGTTTGGCGACGTGGCAACCCTAAATGCATAGTTAATTATTGACCAAGTGTTAACACTGAGATGGAATAATTTTTGGTCAGTTCTAGGGTAATTATTGGTCAGTCACTAATTTGATACAAATACACCATTTTTTATGTATGCTTATGACAGGGCCGGCCTAAGGGGGGTGCGAATGTAGGCGATGGCCCAAGGCCCTGCTCTTGGGCCATTTTTTGGCTATCACATTAGACCGAGCTTGGTAGATGGTTGCGAAATATCCCGAAAAAAGTCGAGGAATAAAGCTAATATGTACTAGCAGTGTTAGTAGTAACTTACATAAGACATGATAGAAAAGGGGCACTGCGCTTGCGCTTCGCCTGAGACCCCGCACTCCCCTCTGGCCGGCCCTGCTTACGATGAAATTTATTAAACAGATTTGACAGTTACTTTCATTGTGTGTATGTAAACATTGCATATTTAAAGAGTTTAGAAAATATTTCATTATTGTTAAATATGCATTATTCATCATGAAAAATGTTACAGTACTTTTCCATTAGCCGAGCGCAAGCAAAAAATTGCGGAATGTAGAATTCCTGCAAATTTTTTATAACCATACAACCAACTGTCTTAAATATGAATCATAATACAGTTGAAGATTGGAACAACTACCTAAGAGAAAGTTTGTGTAGAAGTATTAACGGAACGTGAGAAAAAAAAAATCGGTGTGGCCCTGAAAAAATAGTTGAGATAGACAAGAGCTTATTTACAAAATGAAAGAAGAATGCTCGATGGCAAATGCTGAATTTATGTAGTGATGAGGAGTAAACGATCCATGTGAGCAAACTCTCAAGGACACCACCGTATTATGGAAAAACCATTAATTATAAGCATTCTTTTTGGATAAAACTTCTTGTTTATAATTCTTTAATATTTGTTTATAGTTGAACGTGTTTTGCTTCCTATTAATTAATATTTGTTTATAGTTGAACGTTTTCAACTTTTATTCCATTGACTGTTTTGTCATTCATTTCGCTTGGCGACTTGGCTCGCATTTGGTCCACAATTGGCGACATTTGTGTCTGGCTAACAGAAAAGTACCAATGTTACATTTAATAAATCTTCAGCCTAAATATGTTTTATTCAATATGTGTGCATTATCTATGTTTTCCATATTTATTGTAAATGTATCTAATGCATTTTACATAAATGCAAGGTTGAAAAAAAAAACCAGGTTTTTTTGGTTTAAACCAGTTTTTTTTTTTTAAGAATCCTTCTTATAATTATCTGTTACGTACTTATAAGTAAAATTATTTGTAAAATGTTCAAATAACAATTAATATTCCTTCTGAAAGTAATTAAAACAAAGTAAGTAAACAATTGTTGCTATACTTATGTGGGCATTGAAATCCTTCAATTTTAATATTTTATTACTATATACTATATTACGAGATACTATTTTTTATATTTAGTATATAATATAATACAATATTAATTGTTTACTACAGTTTACATGAAATCTTGCACTTAGATTCATCAGTAACAATGGTGATAAGTTGTTAAAACACAAAACCTCTATTTTAGAAACAAATTAAAAATGCAGCCTATAATTTAAGTTTAATTAATAATTTTTAATAATGATAAAACAATAAGGTATCTATTAGATTGATATAAAACTTTTTGTTGATACTTATAAGGATAATTTTAAAAGATATCAGAACGTATTCTATCTGTAGTATTCGGAATTTTAAATTATTCTTTAAAAAAAAAACAATTTTTTTTTTTGAGAAAAATACCATTTGATTTAAACCATGCCAACCCTGCTAAACGGGCTTCTAAAAATAATTATCTCTAATTTATCTCCTTTGAACCAGTGTAGGTTTCTCGCACCTTTTCCTGGAACTTTTTGCACACTTAAATAATATATGTCGAGCGTTGATGGCTTTCCCAATATGAAGATTTATTATAGCTAATTCTACTCTTGTGTTAAATTTTGTGTATTTTCTTTTACAATTTCGGCATTTTGCGATGAGTTTTCTTGCTCAATAACAGTTGACAGATCCTTACCCAAAAAAAAAAAAAAAAAAAAAAAAATCACTTCATGTGGGTGTTCATTAATATGTTTTTCTGTCTTGTTTTCTTCATTCTTCTGTGCATTACTTTTATTTTCTTTCATATTCTGTGATTAGTTCTGAGAAAAGTAAATGAAGTCATTCTTGCAGCTGAACACTGAGAAAGATTTTTATTTCCCATTTTTAAAATGACTTCATCAAGCATATGGATGTATCTAATATTAAATTATTATTTTTATAGGTAATAAAAATATATTTCAATATAGTAACTTACTTCAGAGTCATGCTCAACCAATTTCTATCTCCTGGAGATACACTCATGCTTTTTTCTCTAGAAGTAAGTAATATTTTCATTTATGTACTTTCAACACTGTTTACTAAGCGTAAACTTTAGTGCCATTCCATGTCATGTGCGGGACAGAAATGCAAACTTTCTTCATACATTATCACTTGTTACACTTGCTATATTTTTTCTTTCAGCTAAATCTAATATGCAGATTAAAAATATTGGGATTTACCTTAATTTTAATGTATAGTTCATCATCTTTTTCATGAGATTATAGCTAAGAACGATTCATACAAGTGTCACGTCACGTGCACGAATATTGTTCCATGCATGATGCTTTTTTAAATGCTCCTAGTTTCATAATTTCATTAAAAATGAAATTTTAAGCTATATATCAAAAGTTATACTTTTAACTCAGATTTAGAAAGAAACAAAATCATAGCATGTTGAAAAAAATGAAAAGTATCAAGAAAAGTTAAAATCTATGTCACACATGTGACATGGAATGGCCTTTTATTCATTGCAATGAAAAACATCAAATTACGATAAATAATATTTTCAGCAAATGCCGAACAGCTCTGGAAAGGTGTTACCAGTGTGAGTAATGCTGGTCGCAAGAAAGGACGTGGCAGAACTAGGAAAAAGGCTAGAGATTTGAATAAAGGACAAATTTTAGGAGTCGGTGAGTACTTGATCTTTCTCAATTTTCTTTTTATGTAAGCATTCCTTCATAATGATCCTATGTAAAGAAAATAAAAATAAATACAATGTCATTGTACATTATAATATTACTCCATTAGAGCACAAAAGTGGACTAACTCGGATTTCTTTTATGGGTTGATTTTAATAACAGACCAAAATAGGTATTAGTATTTCCAAAAATCACAAAAATAATTATGGCATATTTAAAAGTTATTTTTCGGATCCTCTATGAATATTGAGCGTTTTTAAAAAAATTATTTAGGAAATATTTCTAAATAAGTTATCTAGAAGAAAATCAGGGAAGGGATGTCCATCATCTGATTTTTTTAAAAGAGCTGCTTAGAAAAATATTAAATAAAAAATGATACACTTAAAAAATATTTTTTCAAGGCTGAGTAGTTTTAAGAAAAAATCTTAAGAAAACATTATTTAATAAAAATAATGTTTTAAGAAAACATCATTATTTTTGAGCTGGAGGGCAGGAGCAGTTGTTTTGCTTGATGTCACATCAATGGGATGACATCAGCTCGTTGAGAATCTGCCCAATTGACAATTAGTAAACATTAAACAAGTGTGGTTAGTGGACTATTAGATGTTTCTGAGCGAAAAACAGTTCTTCAAGAACCTGGTTATAAGCTCCAACCTTCCTCTGGGCACCTCTCATTTACAGCAACAATAAGAAATTTTGCTGCACAATGTCATGATCTCACTCCATTGAGTGTCAACCGATTGACAAATAGTAAATTTTACAATGTTTACTATGTTACATATTTCGACCAGTCATGCTTTGAATGACTATAATCTAGAATCACCATGAAACAAATACTAATCAGTTTTAACTACTTACCAAAACAAATTGTAATTAATTAACCTTTTACATGGCAATGTTCCTATTTTGGAACATCATGTTTAATATTTTTTAAAAGCTAAACTGTTGTATCTATCAGTTTGAAAAAAATACTGCTTATTACTGAAAGTCAGGTTGATTTTTTGATACGTTATTTATTTTTCAAACGTAAAAATTTTAGCCCAGAAAAATTTCTAAAAATCGACTTTTTTTAAATAATTTTCAGTGCACAAGAAAAAAAAAAATCCATAAAATTCCCAAAAATTCAATTTCACCCAAAACAAAAATTCCTCTATTGTATTACCAAAGGATAAATTCAAAAAGAGATAGTAAAAGAAATTCAAATAATAGCAAGATATGTTTTCTCAATTTTGCATAAAAATGCAATGTTCCAAAAAAATGAACATCGGCATGTAACAATATATGAAATCAGGGGTATTACATGCATGTGTTGCTTTATTAGATTTTAATACATTCAGTGCTTATGTCTGCTAAGCATAAGTCTGTCAAAGGCATTAACGGTATGTTACTTATTTTTGAAGGGTGAAAGACTGAAGGGGGTGGGGGGTGTAAGAGGAAGTTGTCTTATCTCTCACCCCTTTAACTGGTTAGTAAGTGCTGCATTCCTCTGAGTTGAGCTCAGATAGCTGCTCTGTTAGCAATGAATATGTGTGTGCTTCAGAAGGGTTTATTTATTTATTTGAAGTCCTTTTTACGTAGAGGGAACATGTGGGAGGGAGTGCCATCAAGTTATATGCTTCATTTTCTTTCTATGCTCTGTAATTTTTAGAGACCATTTCAGTAAAAATTTATATAAACATAAGTAGCAACAATGTAGATAGTGCTGTCTAAGAAATTTCTAACTATAGACAATTTTAATTAAAAAAAAAAATTCTTTATTGGACAATTGAAATAAGTCAATCACAGATATTTGTCAACTGCCTCTTGATGAAAACTGGTGCATTATTGATGAAGAAGAAATAAATAATAGTAGTTTTGAGCTGATTACACCTGGAGACATCTGTGGGCAACAGAATTTTAGAAGAGAAATTAGTGTAAATTTGTTTTAGAGACGAAGCTAAAATCAACATTATACCTCCTGTACCCTGTGCCCATCAGTAAAATTCTGCAAAAAATTCATATGTGCATTACGCAGTTACATGTAGTATGAAAAAAAATAAAAATAAAAATACTATAAACATGTGTTTTGAATACAGCAAAAGTCTCCATATACACTTCCCACCATATCATAGACATCGAAAAATACTGCTATAAAATGATAAAGAGAAATTAGTGTTTCAGTACATTTTAAAATTTGTGTATCCTAAGCACCCTCTAAATAAAGTAGTTTATTCTTTCTAAGGTACATTACATTTTTAGAATTGCATTTATTTATATTAATACTACCCGGCTCTGGCGACCACTTGGTTCGCCAGCTTAATAAATCTTGTTCGGATAGAATCATGTTCCTCGCTGGCTTCCTTGGCACTGAAATCTCTCAGATTCTGAATGGAATTTAAAATTAAGATGGTTACGAACAAGAGCAGCCCTAGGGTAAGTAGCAGCCCCTGCTAATGTAAACAAGATGCGGCCTTATATGCTTTACTTAGTTTTTGAGTTAGAAATGACACCCCTTCAAAGCAGGCACCCCGATGCGATGCTTACCGTGCCCGGCAGCCCCTGGTTACAAAAATAAGATGGTTAAACAATAAAAACCCGCAAAAAGGTATAAATTATTTTCGTCCTATATTAATTCTGAAGAGCTTCTGGGTATATTGGCATGTTTCAAAAAACGGAAAGGAAAAAAAAAAGTAAGAAATTCTGAAACACTTTCAGATTTTAAATACGCACTAAAGTGCTATATATTAAAAGCATATTATAATGCATGGGTCTTCCCTATTTTCTTTCCTTATTCCATTAAGTTGGAAAGTGCATCATTATTCATGAGTGTGATTAAACAAAATTAAAAATTAATATTTCTAACATCTTTTTCCTGGATGTAATACATTAGAAATAGATGGGTAAAATCTGTGCAGGAAAATGCACAATTCGAACTGAATGAAAGTTTCAAAAACTTATTCGGGTGTATTCATAATCCAAGTAGCAGATGATAAATTGTGCCAAGTGCTAGGATCATCTCCTCAAAATCGCATATCAACCATTTTATTTTTCGCCAAATTAAAAAGTTGCACATTTTAGTCTTGGAAAATTTCCAAATCCTATTTTTCTTTTGAGTATAAAGCATTTCATTCCTGCTCTGATTTCACATGCACACAATATTTTAATTAAAAAATAACCTTACAAATAATCTTAAAAAAAATTGTTATTATTTTATTTTTACTTCAAGAGTCTGAATCATTTAATAAACTTGCCAAATATGTCAACTTTGATATGCTTAATCCTCACTTTTTCCACTGCGGGGTTACAATTGTGAAATGGTGGAGAGCAAAAATTAACCTTTTGCAACACGTTTTTTATCGATATCTCCTAAAATAATTCGAATTTCAAAAACATTTCTTCGAGGTATGTGGGGACCTTTTTCGGAGAATTTCCATACAAAATTTGGTAGGTCTATGATCACCTGTCTGAGAGCTACTCGAGACACAGACAAATTAACTAACTGACTGACATTTTACAGTTTGCTTTATTTATATAGAACTGTATTATTAGTCAACAGTAATCAAACAAAAAATTGTTTTTGTTTTAAACATTTTTGCATTGCATTTCTTATAAAATATTATACTAATTTTAAATTTATAAAATTTTTTGTTAATTTTTGCTTAGATTTTAGTCATTTCTCACCAAATTATCAAGTAAACCTTTATTACTGCATAAAATTTTATATTTATCATACAGCGTTTTGTTGTTTGCATGAAGCAAATAAAGAAGAAGAAAGATAGCGTTACATGCCAATGTTCCAAAAATGGAACGTCCAAGAAATCAGGGAAGGAATTTTTTTTTGGCAATTTTTTTGTTTTATAGTCATTATGGGTGTATTCTAATGCAATTTTGATAAATTAATTATATCTTTTATTCCTGGATCATAGTGCGGCATTTAAAGGGTTAAAGCTCGTCATCCTACAGACAGGGATAAAATGAACAAGTCGGATATTCCTAGCATCTCACTTGAAAGTAAAATAGATGAAATCTTTAAATTAATTTCATATGAATGATTTTTTTTTTTTTTTTTTTTGTAAGTACTGTCTCAAACTCTGAACCATGGTGTGCTTTAGAAAATGTATTATGATATTTTTCTTTTTTAGGAAAGATAAATATGCTGTGGCCTGGTTTAAATGCCCCTATAATTCAAGGAAGAGAAGTTTTAAGGCAGCAACAACTACCTCCTGATGAAAATCGGGAAAAAAGGCTTATTGAGCTGCGTGATAAGTTAGCCGTTAAGCGAAGAATTAAAATCCACCCTTTGGAAAGAGGTTGGAGTGGCACCAAGCTGGGTGGTCGTAGTCTTGGTCCACCAGATCCTGTAGGAGAAGGTAATACTCTTTCATAATTTGTTTTAATTTTACTGCATTTATGTATGATGAAAAACAAAACTAGAACACTTCATTGGCAGCCAATGACCAGTAGTTGAAATTTAATTATCAGCCCCTTTTTTTTCACTGAAAGTGCTAAATAGTACCTAAAATTTTTCACAAACTTTAATTAATATAAGTAATGCATAAAGATAATGCAGTTGCTGGTAATAGAAGTTTAATTAGTTGTCTCTTTTAATAGATTCCACATTTGCCACTTTCTTTCAGTGAAAATGCCAAAGTTTTACTTGAATGAAACTTAAACTTTTCACATTTTAATTAATGTAAAAATGGGTTATTTTAAAACTGTTGATAATAATTAAAGTTACTGAAATAGTAAACATAATTTACTTATGAAGAGCAATAAAGTCAATTTAAAATTTCTGGAGATAGATATAAAAAGTGGTGAATAAGCAATAAATTTTGAATCGCCTTTCCTTTTTTAACTTTTTCATTTAGTCACCTTGAGCTAACTACTAATTTTCCTCTTCAAGCTATGAGTGTTTAAATGAAATCACATGTAGAGTCAGCTGTTATAAAATTTAAAAGACTACAGTTAAAAAATACCATTTATTGTATCCCCATATTCTTGAAAAAAACAACTACACTAGAGACTTAAAAATTTTCGGGATGTCTGTCCTTTTTTTTTTTCTATTATGCTGTATTAGAAATGATGAACTTTGGCAATCATATTAATACTGTGCTTGGTAGTGTCACTATAGGTGCTACTCAACGCAGTATCGATACACATTTCTGAACACCGAAGAAATTGCTAACACAGGGAAACTGACAAATCTGCAGTTGTTGAACATGCATACAAAAGGATTCAAAATTCCTAGATTGTTTTATAAAAGAGTACAGTATTTGCATACATAATGCTTTTTTATGTCAGTAAAACATTCATTTTGCTCCTAACAAACAGTAAGTATCAGTCTACATTTACTAATTTATGACTTTCATCTGTTTATTATTTTTTAAGGAATGTACTAAAAGAATGTTTTTGTATATCATATATATATATAATATTATATATGCAGTCGCAGAATTTTCTACAACAGTTTTGAATGCAGATTTGTAAATACCATAATAGTCTGCAAGGTAATCTTGGTTGTTTTAAATTTTAACTGCTGATTTAAAAGTTAGTATATAATGGCTTGCAATGAATGAAAATATGTTTTTTCACAAAAAGGATGGAGAAATAATTGCATATTGAATTCCTGGATGCAGGAATTTAATATGCAATTTATTGTCGATATTGTGCTTTAACAATAAATCTTTTATTTATTAAAAATATGTAGTAATTTTAATTGTTGATATAAAAGCTAATACAATGGCATGCAATGAATGAAAATATGATTATTCTCAAAAAGGATGGGAGAAGATTGTGTATGAAATCAATGATGCAATCAGTGATATTGATGCATCTAAAATGATATTATATTCTGTGCAAAAGGTGAAATATTGGGCTTTGCACAAGATGAGATGAAATGTGGTATTAAGGCCTATTATCTAAGTGAGGGATCTAGGCCAAAGATGGAATTGCCCACTGTGGGGGACTTTCTAAGGGTCCTAGCCCGTATTTACACGAAGTTTTGGAGGAAACCATGGAAAACTCCATACAGCTAGGTCAAAAGACTCGACCTGGGTTTGAACCAGGCACCTTCCGTCTGCCAGTTGAGAGTGCAAATGTGCTCTGCCATAAGTAGGACTGGGCTTTGCACAAATCTGCAATTCTATCAAAGTTCGCATGCATGAACAGCTTTGTGCAGAAGGAGCTTTACATGCCAGCATAGTCTTCGGACATGGCACACAATCTGCACGACATCATCACGGAATAATAGGCTATGGAACAGCCAATATGAAGTCAGAAATAGTCTGCCAACCTTTGCAAGAATCTGTGACAGGTGTCGCCATGTCGCATGGTTTCTGCAACCGGGTATATATATATATATATATATATATTGTGTGTATATGTATTATTTATATTTCTCAAGTAGTCAGTGACACTTTAAATGTGCAGTGCCAAATTTAAAATATCACTGATAATGTGTGATTTATTTATTATGAGAAAGAGTGCTTGGAATAAAACAAGTGTTTCATCTAAGTATTACTTATCATTAATAGTTTTTGTAAAATGCTCTTGAAGGTTTTTCATCATTTGTTTCTATTTTAATAAATTTTTACATTATTGGTAAAATCAAGATTTCATATCAAATTTTCAGTTTTATAACTGAAATATACTGAAAATAAGAGTTTAACATGTCTTTAAATAGCAGAAAGATGTAGAAAATATTACATAATTTCCTTACATGTGTTGAATATTTTCCTGTGAATGTTTTGTGGAAATAATTAATGCATATTTCCTTTATCTTTTTCAGAAACATTTGAAGGGTTTGATTCTAGATGCTTGAAGGTAAAGTGATGTGTTTATTAATCTGCATTATCATATATATATATATATATATATATATAATCAATAAATAGATAAATAGTCTCATTTTAACAAAAATAAAAATTGCAACACATCTCAAATTCACATCCAGAAAGGGAGAGGAGACGAGAGCTTTGATTGGATAAATCTGAATATGCCCAATACATTTTGAAAATGTAATAAAATAAGCTCTTCCATTTTAAGAATTTTACCTTGTGATCTGCCAGATTTGAGGATTAAGGTAATAAATTTTCACCGCATGCGCATGCTGAAATAATTAAAGATCTGGGAAATTATTGTGCAAAAAAGCAAGTTTACATTCCCCCCCCCCTCCCCCCGATGAATACATGGTAAAATACAGACTAGAAACAGACATTCCAAGTCTCAGACTTTTTTAACCTATTTTGAGGCTCAGAATTTTTGTTAATTTTCTCAGGCTTTTTAAGAGTTTATTCAGAAATTGAAACTTTCCCTAATTTTATTCACCAGTCTCGCGAGATCAAGTCTAGTTCCTTTTATGTTGATCAGGCTCGACAACCTGAGGACGTTTAATTTGAAATAATGCATCTGAAGTTATCAAAAAAGAAATTATATTGCATAAATGAATGCTCTTTATGTTATGCCTATTATTTATCTAGGAATATTCTAGAAATTTAAAAGCTGTATAAAATTAGGAAAAGTTTTTTTAAATTAGATATTTCAAATTTTAGTGTTATATCTACATAAATTTAATGTATGAATAATTTGTATCATATGTATTTTGATTGTTGTTTTATATTTTCGGGTATTTCTTTTTTGCTGATTTTTGAAACTCAATTTACATTATACAGTTTAAGCAATATAATGTTAAGTTTATATGGACACATATGACAGTTAAGAAAAATATTGATTGTGCATGCATTTTATGTTTAAAAATATGCATAAAGAATCTCAGTTTCAACTTTAAAAAGCAGGTGATCTTTAGCTTTATAAGTTAGGAAACTTGGCACATCTGTAGAAAGATCTGTAAAACAAAAGTTTAGATTACTTAATTGTTGGTTTTGTTTTATTAACACAATAATTATGTGTTTAATTTCAGTTCAGAACTGTTTCTCATATGACTGCTCAACGTGGAAGAGTTAGAAGATTCCAATGCTTGGCTGTGGTAGGAAATAAGAATGGATTGGCTGGTAAATATTTGTTTCCGCACTTAAGTGCTTATTCTAGTCCTCTAAAAATTGTCATGAACAGTTTTATCATACTCACACTTTTAGGATTTTCCCACCTTTTTTTTTTTAAAAATCTCTTTAGGAATCGCATATTCTATCAAAGATATACAGGGTGGTATCCAAAAGTAGTAGGACTGATTAAAAAAAAAAAAAAAAAAAATTATTGAACATTTTGGTACATTGAGTTAATACTCTTCAAAATAGGCCCCTTGGACATCCACACACTTCTGGTAGCGAGCCTTCCAGGTCGCAAAGGCCTTCTGGAAGTCGTCCTCCGGGATGCTGTTCAGCACCCTTGTCGTCGCTGCTTGGACCGCTTCCACAGAGTCGAAACCATGCCTCCAGGGGAACAGGAAGTCCAGTGGTGCTACATCAGGGCTTTAGGGTGAGCTAACGTGGAAACGCTTAATTTGGCCAGCAAACTTGATGGCGTACTGCTGCTCCAAATTTCGCTCCATCGCAACTGACGACAAGGCGTCACAACAACAGTGGTCCACACTCAACTAAACAGGCAACTGCCGCAGTTTGAAACCTGTTCCCAAGGCTCCCTTGCACACCTCCCTCCATTGCTTCGCGCGCATGGGAAAAAACCAGTCCTACTACTTCTGGATACGACCCTGTATATGAAACATACTAAAAAAAAATAGTTTACACCAGAGGTGCACATCCTGCAGTGTGTCAAATATTATATACCTCCTTCCCCTCCTTTCTTTTTTCACACTACACACATTCCAGGGTGGATCCAGAAATTACTCTAGGAGGGGGCGATTTTGTACCTGAAATAGGTGGGTAGAATGCACAAAATCCTTTTATAATTCATTAATATAATCAGTTATACCAATTAATGTAATTCGTTATGTATTGTTGATAAAAATCTATATATGAGCAATGATTAAAAAGAGCAGGTCGTACCCGCCATACACTCCTTAGAAAAAGGCTGTTTAATTTTCATTATACTTTCATAATATATTTTAACAGATTATAACAGATTTATGGACGTTTTTCAGGAGGGGCCGATTGCCCACCACCACCCTCTCCTTGAATCCATGCCTGTACAACAGTCATGTGTGTTTGCCAAACACTTGTGTTGTACAATAATGATCATAAGGGCATTTTAATATGTGTAACATGGCCAGTCTTAAAATCTTGGGGAATTTTCCTGTAATTGAAACAGCCAGTTATTAGGACCAAACCGATCCTATCATCGGTTTTGTCCAATTAATTGGAATCGACTAATTATGATTTTTAAAAAATTTGCTAATTTACCGCTGTATTTTCTGAAGAGAGCCCCCCCCCCCCCCCTCCAAAATGTGCCATAATCAGGGTCTGCATATATGAGTAAAATTCCACATTAATATATCTTTCAAAAGTAAGATTTACTGTTCCTTTTTTTTATCCATATCGCTATCCAAAATAAAATTAGTTGTTTCTGAAAAACTGATATAATTAAATAGTACAAAAAATTCATTTTAATATTTCAAAATACTTTAGAGTTACATTTGATTTATCTTAACAACAAAGTGAACTGGGCCAGAAAAAAAAACTTCTAGAAGTGAGATGGGACTATATTTCATAAAAATACTGTGAATAAATTTTGTTTTTCGCAGAAGACTAGTAGGATTTCAGAAAACAAGCTAAAGTTAGTCTCTGCTTGTGTTCCAAAAATAGTTATCTAATTTAGTTAAAAACATTATAAAAGCCTTTAAAACTACGTTAAAAAGTTAAAATCAACACACCAATTAGCACTTTTGGCAGCCTATCCCGCTGCCGTCTTCAGAACTGATGAGTCTCCTCCCAGCTTCAGCACATCACACCATACTCCATCGCCCTGCCCGTGCGTCATATCGCACAACAATGTACAACTTGCACGTGGTCGATGGAGCATGGTGTTATGTGCTGAAGCTGAGAGGAGACTCATCAGTTCTGAAGACGGCAGCGGGATAGGCTGCCGAAAGCGCTAAATGGTGTGTTGATTTAACTTTTTAAGTTTTTTACGGAGTTTTAAAGGCTTTTATAATGTTTTTAACTAAATTTACTATACCTCCGTGATTGATTTTAGCTTAATAGTTATCTAATTTTTTATTTTCCCTTTTTACTTAAGATTTATTCTTGATTGAAAACTGTTGTAGTTTTATGAAAATTAAATATATAAATATATACATATGAGTTTGTCTGTGTTCCTTAGTCATTAAAAAGTAATTGTAATAGCTTAAAAGAAATAAATTATATATATATATATATATATATATATATACTATATGTATTTAACCCAAGTCAGCTTTTTAACAAAGAACTATGTTTGAGAATCAAACTAGTACTATCAAGTGCTGATTACTATTTTTTTTATTAACTAATAATGCATTGTTTTTGGTAAATCATATTTTAGTTTCTTACTGTACAACTTTGACAAAATATTTTTAAAAATCATTCAATTTTTTATTAATATTTTTTAATGTTTATAAAATTGTAAATTGATCTGTGTAAACACTGTATTTTCTTTAAATTTATCTTTTAAGATATGAAATTCACTATTACTGTTGCAGTAAATGTAGAATTGCATTTTGCTTTACAATTAATATAAACATTGTTCTTTTATATTTTTATTATTGATTTGTATATCCAAAATATTTTCTTGATGTGTATCTTTTGATTTACAGGGTTTGCTTTGGGAAGATCTATGAATGGCCCTTCAGCTGCTAAATCTGTAAGATAGTATTTTATTTAAAAAATATTTTGAAAGTTTGATCTATCCAAAATAATGAAACAGCTTAAAATTATTTTAAAGAATGCTGTGTCAAATGCATTTCTTATTAAAAATATATACAAGTTGTATAAAATTTTGGAAAATTGGAGGCTAAACTTTCGGATTTGAATGACGTCACAAGCCATTGATAATTAGTAGTTGTGAAAAAATAATAATGATATGGTTATTATATATCAGGATTTTCATTACAGGAGAAAAATTGGGGGAAAATTTCTCACCCTTTCCTCAAAACTGGGCGAGATTTTTTAAAAATGGGTGAATTTTTCTCACTATAGATGTGGTTTGATTAATTATCCAGTATGTAAGGTGCCTTGAGTAAACACCCAAAATCAGGGTATTTAGAATTTTTAGTTATTTTTATTGCATGTAACTGTGACTATGTGAAGAAAAAAGAAATGTGAGATTCTCGCGTTCTCACACTCTAGTGAAAACACTGTATATACAGTGGACTCCGCTTAATGTGATCGCGGTTAATGTTATCAATCGCTTATTGTTATCGAAATCACTTGGTCCCGATTTTCTCTATTCATTTGTATGTTAAAATTATCGCTTTATGTGATCATTACATCGGTTAATGTTATCAGTTTTCTAACCTCATTTTAACTGGCAAAGAAATATTCACAATGGATTCAGAAGGAACCAATTCTTTTCTTTCCCTTTGCTGTTGTTTGAATTTCCCAGAATTCTCCCTCTTCCACCTAGGGAAATGGGGAATGAACAAAGGAGTGAGGAATTACACTTTCCTGGAATTCCCCCTCCACGCACATCCTGCTGGTGGTCAGTGGTTGTCAGATAACCATTTCTGGCCCGTTTTCACTTGCTGGGCATTGTAATCGAAAAATTTATGGCTTTTCTTATGACCAGTCGGAATGAGCCGACAAACGGTAACCCATAAAACCACACCCCTCACATGATAGATAGACGGAACGGGAGCTTTTTTCCTGAGAACGTTTCCTTCAATACATTGTTTACCCCTGGAGTTCCCCTCAATCTTCAGCGCATGTGAACTGGACATTATCGGAACTCAGAAGGAGCGTATTCACATTTTATGCCTTGCTCCCTTACATGCAGCTTGTCGATATGGAAGCCAGAAAGCGAAATGATTTAACGTTAAAACAAAAGATCGAAATTTTAAATCGTTATGACAGGTTACCAAAAATGAGTCAGCGCAATGCTGCAGCGCAGTTAAACATTTCTCAGCCTTTATTGTGTAAAATTTTGAAAAATCGTGATGAACTTACTAGAAGAGATAAACAAAATGAAAATACGGAGTGCAAACGTAATAGAGCTGGTAAAGATGAGCAAGTTGAAAAGGCTCTAAGACTTTGGTTTGAAAATGTTCGAGAACGTGATGCTCCAGTCAACGGACCCCTTATGCAACAAAAAGCAGAAAGTTTAGCTGCTCAAATGGGAAAAAAAGATTTTGTTGCAACAAATGGTTGGTTTCAGCGATGGAAGACACGCGAAAATATTGTTTACAAGAGAATTCACGGCGAACAAAAAGATGCCGATAAGCCAGCAGCGGAAAATTGGCTACGAGACGAGTGGCCAAAACTAATTGCCTCATATTCACCAGAAAATGTGTACAATGCCGACGAAACAGCTTTGTATTTTAGAGCACTACCAGAACATACATACTTATTTAAGAATGAAAGCTTAAAAGGACATAAAGTCTCAAAAGAACGTATCACTGTTTTATGTTGCGTCACTATGTCTGGAGAAAAACAGAGACTTTTAGTCATCGGGAAAAGTAAGAATCCTCGTTGTTTTAAAGGTGTTAAAAAACTTCCTGTCGACTACTATGCCAACAAGAATTCCTGGATGACAACAGTCATTTTCAATGACTGGATACGTAAGTGGGACGATAAGCTAAAACAAGATATTCTTCTCCTTGTGGACAATTGCACTGCACACGTTTTAAATGTCACTCTGAAGCATATTAATGTTGTTTTTTTACCCGCAAACACTACTTCCCTTTTGCAGCCTTGTGATCAAGGAATTATTCGTGCTTTGAAAGCATATTATCGCCACGAAATGCGGGCACGATTACTGGATGAAATAGAGTGCACACAAAATCTTAAAGCTAATGATTTGGCCAAGAAAACTAACGTTCTTGATGCGGTGCACCTGTTAACAGCTTCCTGGAATCGAGTTTCTGCTCAAACGATCAGAAACTGCTTCGCCTACGCAGGATCTTGCGAAAAAAATGACCAGAAATCTGAAGAAAAGATTGAAATTCCTTCGGATATGACCCCTGAAGAGTTCGAGGCATGGGTGGAAGTAGATCAAAGCATCCCAGTAGCTTCCACATTAACAGAATCTGAAGTCTGTCAGATTGCCATAGGAAAACAGACGAATGATGGAACTGATGAGTCCGATGAAGAATCTGTTGATATTGAGCCACCTCCTACAAGTGCTGTAATGAGACATGCATTAAAAGTGTTGAAACGTGGAGTTCAACACCGCTCCGATGACTTTAAAAAACCTTATGAATACGAACAATTTATTAATAACCTTCTAAGAAAAAAATTGTAGACAAACAACCATTGATAAATTTTTTTAATTATCTATACAATTCTTGTGTTTTAAAGGATAATATACAGTACATAAATATAAGGTGAGTTTTTCCATTTTATTTTGAAATTTAGTACGTGTAAATAAGAGTGGGGGGGGTAAATTTATCTAATTTTGCATATCGTTTATTGTTATCAATCGGTTATTGTTATCAAAATCACGGTGTCCCAAACTGATCACATTAAGCGGAGTCCACTGTATTATGATTTATAAATATTAATAAAGTAATGCTAAAATTATATGAATCAAAATATCATATTGATTACTGCATGGAGCAAATATTATTGGTGGGCTTTACTGCAACACCCAAGCATATATACTATTTTTTAAACGTGATTAAAAAAAATTTCTATTGGTGAATCAAAAGCTGGGCTATGCCACGTGTGGCCTGCAGGTGGAAATTGCCCATACATACTTTATGCAAAAATTCTGACTTTTATATCTTTTGTTGAAATACATTAAAGGTGGTTCTAAGCAGTATTAGGATAAACTGTTTAAATTGCATGCATAACTTTAAGTTTTGAGATATTAAAAAGATTTGGTTTTACTTTATTTATTATTCACGTTAAATTGAATAACAGTCTAAGGGTAATTTAATAGTATAGTAGCAAATAAATAAATATGAAAACAAAATTGAATAAAAAAATTAGATATTTAAATTTCAATTATTTTTTGCACGTGATTTTTCAATGTAGTTAAAAATGATGTATGCATTAGATGCTGATAGTGTGTAATTTGAACTATAGTTAAAAATTGTACAAAATGACAAAACTATCATTGAGGTATCCTACCTTAAATTAGTTGCTTAAAATTTGTTCAATTATTTTGTAAAGTCATAACTTTACAAAATATTTTTAAACAATTTGGGAGGTCGCCAATTTATCTTGAGTTTTACAGTTCTAAAATAAAAATTGTTCTTAAAGTTTATTGTACAAGTTTTTATATGACAGATAATATTAAAATCTGATTATACAGTATTATCATATAAATGCAGATACTGAAAATGTAGATTAAATGTTAATAATAATTAATTTAAATTAGCAGTTTGAATTCATTATTTATAAATGTTACGTGTGAAATAACTCTAATATAAAAAAAAAAAAAAAAAAAAAACTGAAAATTTATTTTCGTATGTTTTAACTTTGATTAAACCAAAAAAACTTTTATGGAGCATAATAAGCTATAAAATGCCCATTTCTCTGATTATCACTTCTAAATTTTTGCTTTATTACTTATTGGCATAGCTTTACCAGGAAAATTTCCCAGTTTGCAATTCTGTTTTTACATGGTACTTAGAATCCTCTAGATGTCTGTATCAGCACGTGTAATTTTGTTTGTAAAATTTAAAAATTTAAATATTATGATACATTAATTATATTTTCTTATTTTAGGCAAAAAACAAAGCTGCTAAACTTTTAAGATACATTAATCTTGATGGGAACACAGGTAATTAGTTAAATTTATCTTATTTGAATTAAAAGTTATTAAGTAAAAAATTTACATTCCATATTATTTTTCAGTTATACATGACTTTTACTCTGAGTATGGAGCAACCAGAATATTTGTTCAAAGACGACCTGAAGGTAATTAGTTAAAGTTTTCTATCAAAGAGATATTTCATCAATGAAAAAAAGAAAATTACAATTTATTTTTTATGATAGAAAGTTCTTTTCAAATTTTCATTCATTAAAAGTTCACAATGAAATTAAAAGTTTATGAAGTTAAGAAAAAATGTTACAAGCTATTACTTTTAAAAATATTTTTAATCAAATTAAACTATACAGTGAATAATAGTAAGAAATGCACCTGTCATTTGCTGTTTAATAAACAGTAATTAAAGGTTTAAATATGTATATATATATATATATATATATATATTTGAAAATTTGTTTTCTTATATTTATCAAAACTCATATTCATTAATTTCAACTTTAATAAAACATGAGTAATTACAAAAACATAACTGACAAATAATTGTTTGATTGTAACTTTGCTGTAATGTGTATTCCAGACAAAAGAAATCAGACACTTTATATTTTAGACATTTTATTAGTATTATTAATTCAAATTTTTTAGTTGTTGAATTATTCTGCTTTTCTGAAAGTATGGGTGCATTCAAGCATTTTTGATCTTGTACTTTCCTATCTAGATTCAGTTGCAAGTGTATTTTGTTTGACTGACAACAAGTTAAAACAGAAGAAATAGTTTTGTATCATTCTAAATTAGAAAGAAAAAGTCATTCACTTCAAAATATTTTTATCATCAGAAATGTTTGCAGCTCGCTCCTTCTAATCTGCAACCCTATAATCTGCCATACATTTTATGTGTAAACAAATAATTTTACATTTCAGTTTTTCTACACAGACTCTGATAGACGGATGAAACTTTCACTTTCGTGAAAATAAAAAGACCAGAAAAGGATGTCCACTGAAATATAAGCCTATCTATATTAGTAACTAGACTAATCATTTGTGGAAATTCACTATTTGTACTTATACATGGAAAGGCATGGGATTAGATTTTTATTCAGTATAATTTTGCATTACACTACAGAAATATCTGTTATTGGCAGAAACAAACTAGTAAATACAATTAAATACTTTTAATAAATACATATAAATAAATAAACTAGTGTCTTCAAGCACAAAAGAATACCTATTAATAAGCTGCTAGACAAAATTGTCAAGTGCAATTTTAAATGTTATCAAATAACTAAAACATGTAGCCTTAAAAAATGTTTTATATACTATTACGACCAATTTGGTTTCAGTTCTGTCAGGGACCGCAGTGCTCCTGTTTTTCCTTTTTTCCTATTTTTATGGATTGACTCCTGTTTTCCTATTTTTTCATTGTATTGCAATTTCCCCTCCAATTTTTAGCCTTTTTTCCCCTTTTATTCCTTCTTTTCACCACCTGTGATCGATTCCCTTTGATTTTTTTTGTTTTGGAATAATTGTGATAACATTATAAGTTGCTGTTTGTGAGTTTCACGACTTTTTTAAGCAAAAAATAGGCAATATTTGAAAAATACAACTTTCCAAACTTTATCTAGGTCAAAAAAAAGGCAGTCAGCCAGCTGCCATCTTTATTATCACCATTTACATGTTTTAAAGCCCGATTTGTGCAATTTTGTCAAAATTCCTGATGGCATCATTGTGAAGTCATTTAGCCGGCCCAATAGAGACATTCGTCACCAATTGAGATTTTTCTGCCTGTGAAAATTCGCCATTTTGTTTACTTCGCAGTGGAATTTTTTTTCTTTATCATTCTTAGATTGACGAATTGCACTATTTATTTATCCAACATTTTTTGAAGGGGAAAATTACAATAAGTATTATCTGCCTCTGATGACATGACAATTTAAATCTTTTTCCATCGACCTTGATAATAAATATTTTCCCATTAGAATACCTTTATTAAAATCTGCAATGCTGTAAAAGTTAAAATTGACCCCCAAATTTATTTTCCCCCTAAGGGGAAAAATAAAAATCATTCTTTAGGGCTGGCTCTGATATGAATGGAAACGATTCAAAAATTTATCCACTCGGCCATGGTAAGGCACTACTGTTTTGTTATGTGGTTTTTTGTTCACTTTACTTCTGGAAAAACCCAAGAAAAATTCCGGATAGGGAACTGGGATAGGTTGCTTATAGATGGTAGTGTGGTCTCTTTTAGAGGACTTTTTAACATTAAGTTGATAGGCTAAAAAATCTGGAGGAGGGGGTCGCTTTATAGAGGTGGTCGCTCATAGAAGTTTCACTATAGATACATATGTATTTTAATAATATTTATACTTACTCTCATAATTCACTATTCAAATTCTTGTTATTCCCTACTCCCCACCCACTAAAATAAATTTAAATTGGATATCTGAATAATAACTGTAGTAAAATTGTAACTGTTATGACTTCAGACTTGTTCCACTGAAAAATGTGGTAGCCTCCCAGAAAATTCATGCCATTAACAAAAGAGCTTACAGAAGCTGAAGAAAAAAAGATTTATAAAGCAGACCTGCTCTTATTTTTAACTGCCATACTAGTCAATTTTAGTGTATTTTTTTCTGATTATTCACATCAAAAATATTTTGTTAGATTTTCTGTTAATTATGTAGCCAAAGAGAAGAAAAAATAAATAAATGTGCAAAAATGTCTTGTATAAAGTGTTTTCATTTTTCTGAATCAAGGAAGTTTGAAGAATATGAATAATTACACTAGAATTATTACTTAAACAAAAAGGAGAGATAAATCCTAAAATGTTGCACTTAGTTACAATTTTTTATTTGGGAATACCTTACTCCCCCGTACATGATATATATTTCGGTTACACACATAACCATCTTCAGTCGTTTCTGGATCTCTCACCAATGGCGGCTTCCTTTTTTATCTCTTCGTTCTTCTTCTTGAAAGTTCGATGAATGACGTCATCCCATGATTGGTCGATTGTATGAAGCGCATCGTTGATGCTGCCATCTGTCGTCATTATTTCTAAGCTCTCACGAATGTAGGCATATATACTATTTTTAAAGTTGGCTATTTTTTTAATATTTTTAAAATCAATGGTAATGGGCTCTTTCAAAGCAAAACGGGCCAGAGCAGTACTTTGTTTCTGGAGGTTAATGTCTTGAAAATGTTCGTTTTTTTGCTCTTTAATTTTCCTTTTTGTAACTCCGATGTAGCAATTTTCTTTATTAGTATCGTTTGACATAAAATTAATTTTATAGATCCCTGCGGTTTCGATGGGGTTGATTGGGTCTTTTTCTGATCTAATGCGCTGAAAAATTGTTTCATTAGGTTTAATTGGAATACGGAAGTTCTTTTTACTGGCGATATTGGAAAGTTTATTGGCTATCCCTCGGCTAAAGGGAATAGCGGTAGTAAAACGTGGTTTATCTTTTTGACGGTTGTCTATAACATTTAATTTATGTTGCCTAGCTTTGAAAACTTTGTCGAAAATTTCTCGAGGGTAGTGGGCGTCTTGACATTGTTTCTTTATGAAAGCAATTTCTTTTTGAAGGAGGTCGTTGTTAGAACACACTTTGAATGCGCGGTCGATATAGGAACGAATAGCAGCAATTTTATAGTTGAAAGGGGTTTTAGATTTAAAATTTACTATATTAGTATTACAAGTAGGTTTTCGAAAGATGGTGGTCTCAATGAGATTATTGTTTCTGGTTATGTTCACATCTAAGTAATTGAGGCTATTATTGATTTCTTTTTCGTAGGTAAATTTAATGTTCGGGTCTATGGCATTAAGTTGATTGATCAAATTATTTTCTTCATTTTTGTGGGTGGTAAGGATAGCGAAGATATCGTCGACATAGCGAAGCCAAAGTTTGATGGTACTATTGTGTGTCTGTTTAATCTGTTCTTCAAGGATTCTCATTTTCCAGTCGGCAATTATTCCAGATATGGGGGAGCCCATGTGGACTCCTTTTATTTGTTAATTATGTCTATATCTTTAAAACTACTTTGAATTTGTTTGTTAATAATTTGGTTTCCTTAATATCTATTGACGGATATAGATTTACAACATCGAAACTTACCATAATATCGTCTTCATCAAGTTTATAATCATCAAGTTTATAACTAATCAAGTTTATAATCATCAAGTTTATAACTAATTAATCCGCCGTATTAAATAATGTTTTATATGTTTTTACTATGTTGCACTTAGTTTGGCTATAAATTTTCTTTTAGTTAACTATAATCCACATTCACAAAAATCCCTTCTCCAGCATTTTTTTAAATTGCAAATAGACTTTGTAATTTGAATTAATGAGTGTCTTTATTTTCCTCTGTATTTTAAGGAGTGACTCAAATGTTTTCAGCAGTTGCTGAAAAAGTAACATGTTTATTTTATTCTAACTTAATGGTATATTTTAAAAAAATATATAGATCTAGATTGATTTTTCGAACATTTTGTAAAAATTAATTTGTCAAATCTAATTGAAAAGTACTCCTTTTTTCTTCCTATATTTTCTTTTGCTCTCCTTTTTTTACTGTTTTTACTCAAAATTTTGGCTTCTGAGCCTGAGTCCTACCCAATTATATGTTGTGACATTGTCCGAATAATTAAAACTTATAGAGATATATCTGTGATGCTCCCTTTTTCTTACCCCTCACTACATGAATCTCTCCAATAACCTTTGATCTGGGCAGTATCGTAAGTCTTCAACAAGAAGCTATAGATCTTTGATAATGTGCAGTTCTGACGTTATATAATGCAAAAATCCCTGAGGTTTTAAGGGCTCTTCCGAATTTGACACAGTAGCGACATGAGAATCTCATAACTTACAAACACTTACTTCAAACATCCCATGTGATCGAAATCTTCTTGAGATGTCTGCTCAAGACAGAGTTTCAGACAGTGCAGAGGTTACTTTCCTCCGGTGTTAGGCCTGTGAAGGCTGTTTTGCCAAGCCAGCCTTCTAACATGTTAAATTTCCATATAATGTGATTATTCTGTTCTTATAATTTTATAAAATAAAAACATTTTTTCTTTCATTATTAGATTAATTTTCTGACATAAACACTTTTTATTTGTACTTTGTTACTATTAATAATCATTATAGTTGTAAATACAATGTTATATTTAATTGTCTATACCATCTATTTTATTCAATAAATTTAAATTCATCATTATTTTATATATTTTTTAATTTAATTAATATACCTGGTTACTAATAATGTTAAATAATATCACCCTAATGTTTTTGGCAACACTAATTTTCACTTACTACAATTTTTACTTTTGGCAACACTTTATGCTTGCCTTCCATGTGCTTGCTACCAATCCAGAATAGTACGTCGAATTTTCAATGCTTTTTCTATTATTTTAATTTCTTATTGCTTTCCTATTTTTCTTTTCTTAATCGTAGGATCGAGCCTAAAACGTGTAGAGTGAAAATCTTTGTTGATATGCCACAAAACCTAAATCCTACTATTTTGTTTTTCTTTAATTATAACTTTCGGGGTATCACTCCTGAGGATGGTCCCAGAGGTTATAATTTCCATTCCATTCATTCTTTTATCATTTTGTTTGGCTCTGTTCCCCCCCCCCCACTTGGGGTGCCATTTTTGCAGTAATCTTCATTGTGGTTTACTTTTGATTTTATATATGTATATATATTTTCATTGTATTGAATCACAATGTTTAAACATTTATGAAAATATATCAATGAAAAATTGATATCCCTTATGAATCTATTATAAGTAGAAAGAAATAACTGCATTTTTTTTTTTTATCAACTTGTATGAAATAACACATAGATCCTCCTCAGTCAAAAATATCTCATGGGCCCTTGTTTTAAAAGCACCAGAAAATGATCTAATAGTGCTTTTTGTAACTAATTAATGAAATTCCGTCTACCTATTTCTTTCTTTATTTTCTCTATATAAGGTTCTGGACTTCATTGTCATAGAGTAGTTAAAGCAATATGTCAAATGATTGGTATTAAGGATTTATATGCTAAAGTTGAAGGCTCTACCACCAATACTCTTGCTCTCACCAGGGCATTATTTATTGGACTGATGAATCAAGTAAGGTTTTATTATTTATTATTTCATGTGTTTATTTGTTTTATATTTTTTCTTTAATGATAAATTTGCTTTTGTTGTTTAACTGACTCTTACATTAGAAAACACATATAGAAAACGATTTCATTATGATGCAGCAATTTTTTTAATGATAGTTTTTTCCCCTCAAAACCTGGAGTGTTTTAGTTTTCTTTTTTTAAAAAATATTTTTATGAAAGCAAATTTCATTTCATGTGTCAATTTTCAGAGCTTTTTACTATTCCAAAAGTTAAATATACATTAAAGATTCTTATACACATAGAAAACTGCTAAAATGTGCATTAGTAGATTCATTTTACTCCTATCTATCTCAAGCCCATTTAGTTAGCATTATGTGGATATTTTCTATTTACAAGGGGAGGCTCAGATATTGGGATCACCGATTTTGATGAAATGTTGATGGGTTATAGTGGACCCATAGTAAAGTAAAATGCCAAAAAATTAGCCACCAACTCTCATTTATTTTTGAGAAAATTCCATTTAAACATTTGATATATTGTTATATACGACTTATTTGGCAAATTGTTTGCGTTCTCAGTGGCGCTGTTGATCCGCTTGGCGATGGAGATCGAGAGGTCCCAGGTTCAATACTCATTCATTGTGCTCTGCTTAGTCCTTTTTTTTTTTTACTCCCTTAAAAATTCATAACACACTTTAAAATGATTAGAAAACTGACATAATTTATTGAATAAACACTAATTCTATGACATACAATTGAGTAACCACAAATGAAAGTGACGGAAATGAAAAACACTATTTATCAATCACATTTTGAAAAATACTTCTCTATGCGTACTTGGGCAAAGGTAATATTTATCCTAAAAACATGCAAAACAAATTATTTGGACGCCTGCTGCGACATATGAAAGAGATATTTTTGCATTCACATGGTCTTTTCATTCTGTTTGTGGGGGTAAAATTTCATTTACAATTAGAAATATCTGTCTTTCGTCAACAAAAATTTGTTGTAAACCATGCATGTTTTAAGATGTCGGAAAAGAATGGTGGTGACAGCAGAAAATACATAACTTAATGAATTTGTATTACATCTTCTCTTCCTATTTCCTGTTTATTTTGCATAAAAGTATGGAAAATTTTCTAACTATTTATTTTTTATTTTTTTGCCAGTGAAATTACACATCACAGGGTTGACAAAGCGATGTATACATTTAGATAGGATTACTTTTAGAGGACAAGGTGAATTACTTTCGTCGTCATAAAAATATTTTGTCATAAATTTCTGAATTTGTTTGACCTTTCTAAGAGACAGCTAAAAGCAAAACCTTCTGTTCCCTGCATATAGTTTCAAAATTCAGTCAAGGAATATTGTGGTGACATGTTGAAAGTTTCCTGAACTTTGAAGATATTACATTAACATTGGAATATTCTTTTATTAAATTCTCTATAGTTTCCTCCACTCGGGATCCAAAAGCTCCTGATATATGATTATTATTATTATTATCTACTACTCACAAAATTTGATAAATTTAAAATTAAATGCATTTTGCATTCTACAACAAATCATAAATGTGTTAAACATACAAAAAAGATTTCATTTATCATTTATATCGAATATTGAATCTCTAATTGTAATTACATGTGTGTAACATGTTTTAGTTGAATGTATTAGCAAAGTACTACATTACTAACATAATTATTTTAAACTGTTTTGTGAATTTTTAAGGGAGAAAAAAAAAGTACTAAGAGCGCTATGAGTCGGAATCGAACCTGGGACCTCTCAATCTCCGTCATCAAGCAGATCCACAGTGCCAACGAGAACGCAAACGATTTGCCAAATAATTCATATATAGCAATGTATCAAATGTTTAAATGGAATTTTCTTGAAAATAAGCAAGAGTTGGTGGCTAATTTTTTGGCATGTTACTTTACTATGGGTCCTCTATAACCCATCAACATTGCATCAAAATCGGTGACCCCAATGTCTGAGCCTACCCTTGTTAGTAAAGACCAGGGCTTTTTGCCTACCATAATAAAATGCAAATATTTTTGCTTTTGACACCTGATGTTATGGATTGTAGTCTTCTTGCTGAAATATTTAATATTTGTCTCGATCAGGAAGTGTAAAAGAAAGTAGATTCATATAATTGCTTTGTTTTAGTCTAACATTTAGAAATGCAAAAGATGTTCTTTGGACATGAATGGCAATTCTGAGCATCTTCATCCTTTATGTCTACTTGATTAAAGTAGCTATCCATTGCTAGTTTAATTTCAAGTAATAAAGAAACCCACTTGAACCATCTAATTAAACTTTCTATAATAGAACAACTAACAACCACGATGTGCTCTTTAGCATAATTCAGGGTATTAGCTATATGTTTATTTATGCCCAGGGGAGATGGTTCTTTTCTTAACGACTTTGGGCCTGTTGGTAAACTTATATAACTTATGCTTTATGCATGTATATATATATACTTCCTGTTTAAACTTCAGTTATTGTCATCTGTATTTTGAATTGCAGAAATGGTTGCACATTTCAGAGTTATTGAAAACAGATTGTATAATTTAAGTCTAGATAGTTTTTTTTTTTTTTTTTTTTTCAGTCAGCTATAATAGACTTTTCAAGAACAGTGCTGAGGATAGACGACTTTTTAAAGGCTGATGCAAGTTTTTCTGTCTTTTGTGTTTAGTAAAGCTATGCGATATCCCAAAGCCTTTTCTTTATACCAGTGTGCCCCAAACCACAAATGACAAATGATCAACAATTATCTTTTGTTCTTCTACCTTCTGCTTTGTTGCATCTTCATCGGGATTAGCTCAACAACCTTAAAGACGAAAACACAGTTCAGGTGAAAGATGTAGAATTTTACAATTAGGGGCTTCCACTAACAGTTGTAGATAATCTGTCATTTTGTGGTTTGAAACAGTCTCAATCAAAAGAATGCCTGCATTTCTTGCAGGAACATCTTGCAATGTCACTTTCCATTGGTTAATATTGTTGTTAAACACGAAATGTGAAAACTGTGTATCAGCTTTAAGATGCATTATATGGAGATGGATAGGACAAACTTGCAGAATTGCAATACTGTGTAAGAGTCTAGCTCTGGTAGTAGGATCTGTAACAGTAGCTCTTTTCTAGAGCTAATGTTATAGATCCTTTTCTAGCTCTGGTAGTAGGATCTCTGTCCAAACAAAATTAACTAGAACAAATGATAGAAGGCACACTTCTTGCAACCATAGTTGTAATACTGCACATGTGGAATTTTTTCAGCTGAGAGAGATAAAATGGGTTACTGGGTGCATTTTCTTTTTTGCCCTCTCTCTTTTCTTTGACTTATTGTGTTTGCATTAAGTTGCAAGTTTATTATTATTTTTATATTAAATTTGGTTCTATTCTTGATTGTTTCATTAGTTTAAGTGGCTGATTTTCTTAACCATTGATTTATAGAATGTTTGCAGTTAAATATATGTTTTTCTATTGTCTGTACATTAATTTTAGAACAAAACCTCTCTTTTTTTTTTTTTTTTTTTTTTGCTTCATTATGAGTGTACTGCTCCTTTTTCCCTCAAGAGATAGAAGATTTTTTTTTTACCATAAGTATCCTTTTTATTTTTGTAAAAATGCATACAAATGCAGTAAGTAGCAACATTTTGTAGTGAAAAGAGTTACTAGCTCTTATGATACAATATGATTTAAATTAACATCTATTCATTTAGTCATTATTATTCAATTTACTGTCAGTCCCAAAAATGCACTAGTTGCTAAAGAAATTATTTTTTACAAGCATATTCTTTATAGAACCAGTTAACTGTAAAATAACAGTAACTTAAATTAGTCATCTGCCAAATATTCTTTTTAAAAAAAAATGGCTGAAATTCAGTATCTGGCTACTTTTGATCATTAAGAGCATGAATTAAGTTTTAATGATTGTAAGAAATGGTCATCTTAATCTGAAAATTCACAATTGCATAAATAATACATTTCTTTGTATGCAAGTTTCTTTTTAATCTCATAGTGGCTTGTAACCGCTTATATCACTTGATTGTGCTAATGATTGACTGACTACTGTTATATGTAATAATAGGTATTATGGTGCTGTGAGTATGGCACATGTACCTGAAATTCATTTGTGTTCAAATATTATCTTTCATTTTTTTTCTTCTTTTTAATCTGTTTTTTTAAGTTTCTGATTTGACCTTGAGGTATCTTTATTTCTTGTTGATAAAATTATGCCATGTAATAATAGTGATTAATTAGTTAATAGGTGTTGGAATTCTGCAAATGCATTTTTATGTACCAACTGAGCTTTTAAGTTTAAAGTAGTTTTAAACCCGATTTCCAAGTGGTCAATTTCAGTAACGCATTTCTTTGACCCCTCATTTCACTTGTCAAAACATGTATGAAACATGTTTTTACTTGCATTCCATGTGTTAATTCATTGTTCAACAGCAGACCCAGATAATGTAGGCAAACACCATTCACAGAAAATTTTCAAACTTTGCAGACAGCTTTGATATTTTTTTTTACAAATTTCTTTATTCTTAAATTTAAAAAAATCATTCAAATAAAATAACGAAAATATAATATGACTATGATAAAACAGTAAATAAATCATATTTATTATATTTGATTTTACAAAATAATCAACATCAATATGAACTTTAGTTTAAAAATAATATGCTATTTTAAAATAATTAATGTTCGCAGCGATATAGGTCTCGGAAGGCACACAGCCTTTTTTTTCTTTTGCAGGAAATTTTTTAGAAAATACTCAAGTTCGCCAACGGTTTTGTATTTTATCTAGGTCTATTCAACATTGACGAATGCATGTTAATACCATATTTGTGCTTAAATAATTTTTCTCCATTGCAGAAGAGCTTAAAGGACATAGCAAATGAAAAACAGTTGCATATTGTCAAGTTGGAAAATAATAGAGACAATTTCCCTGTGGTTGTTGCTTCGCCTGACAAGTGCAGAACTGAAAAAGAAATTGAGCCAACCGAGTTACTTGATTACAGTTATCACCTTCATAACGGGAAAACACCTGAAGCACGGAAGGAGTATGAACCTTGGTACTGGCAACTTGATAGCTACAAGAAAAAAATGAAAGACACTGAAAAACTACGTAATTTTCGATCTGTTCGTATTCAGTTGCTTGCGAAGTATGGTGCTTTGAAAAGCTTTGTACAGGTTAAAGAGGAAGAGAAGGAAAAACAACAGTTGAAAGAAACTGTTGAAGCAACAGAGTGAAATCAGTACGCTCTTATATTAAGTGATTTATTTTTATGGATTTCTTAAAAAGGTAAAGTTATCATATTAAATAAAACAAATCAAATTCTAATTTAGATTTATGGAAGAACCTCATGATGTTTGCATTTTATTATAAATAGAATAATAAAGCCAAACAAGAAAGTCTTAGTGTTTATTTTGTGTATTTCATTTATGGTACAACTATCACAGATTGAAATCCTCAATATATAATTATGCTGATCACTGACTGGGGAACATTTTTTGTTCATTTAACACAAAGCAAAACTTTTACAATGATACTTTAAAAAAAGTTATTCTCAAGAAACTCTATAAAATCTACACCATAGGTATAATGGGCATGAAATTAATATATATATAAGGAAAAATCTGTACATTAAAAAACAAAAAATCCACCTGTTTCCTGACCTTTAGCAATATTTTGCCATTTCCAATTTTACAAAATTACGCTAATAGGGTAGAAAAGTTAGAAGCTTTAGCAATTATAGTCGAAGTGGATTTGCAATTCTGCTATTTAGGAAAACTTTCACTCAAAAAATAAAATAAAATCCATGCTATAGGGCTAACCAGCTTGCAAATTCACATAAATACATAAAAATATAGAAGAAAAAGTACTACTTAAAAACATCCTGAACTCCACCTGTTCTCCAATATTTTTATTTCAAAAAATTGCTTTATTAGAGTGAGGTAAGTTAACACCTATCACAAATTTTACATCATAGTATAAATAAATTCACAATTTTTGCAATTTGTAAAAAAGTTTTGTTAAAAAATAATAAAATTCACACGATTGAACCGATCAACTTGCAAAATTTACACAAATGCATTTTATATATATGTATATATTTTTATGTGCTGCTAAGCGAGAGTTTGTTTTTTGCTTTCAAGAATTCAAGTTGCATATCATAAGTGATATTCATGCCATTTTGATGTCACAAGTTAGAAAATGCATTAAAAACCCAATTAGGTTAAAAGGATTTGATGTACAAATTACATCATGTATGAAATAAGGAAAAACAAAAGGCATAATTCACTATTAAAACATGTAATTTTGACAAAGTATGGTATATAGATGTTAAATCATATAATGTAGTATTATTACTACATTATACAGTGCATAATGTAGACTATCATGACATATGCCTTTTATAATCATGCATAAGTAAAAAATCTTACTTAAATATATGTAGCACCCATTGTAATTGCCTCCACAATGAGCTTTATGTATTAGTTCCAACTATTCGTTTTCAAGTTCCTCACAAGTCTTCAATTTATTTATTATATTTATACTACCTAAGTTAATGACTGATGCATTTTAATGCATAACTACAGACTAAATTCAATACTACTGTAAACCTCATGTAAATTATTAAAAAGTTGTTACTCATACAATTGTCTTCTAAATTTATAATCTCTTTAATTATAGAAAGCTTTTACTATTGTATTCATCTGTATGACTGAAGTTAAACTGCTAATATCTCTGTGCAAACTGATGTTTCGTATATCATTGAATGCGATATATGTTGGATAGGAAAACTTGAATTAATTTCAGAAAAATTGAAAAATATGACTTCGAAGATTCCTAATGTATACCATTCATAAAAAGAATGCCTTTCTCCCTGATAAGCACAATATGGTTAAATTCATCATTTGTACCTTAATTATACTTTACTTAAATCCTATTTATATGTGTATGTAAAAAGTTAACTGTTTTGAGGGCTGTTGTAAAACAGTGTTTCAACTGAAATTGTGAGTATAAACACACAAAAGTTAAATTAATTTTGTAAATTTTAAATGATAAATAAATGTTAAAAATTTAGTTATTATTTCAAATAAGTTATACTGCATATATATATATTTTTTTTTTTCAAAATTATGTGCAATTTTAACATTTTTATTCTCCTATGAACTGAATCCAAGAATCACTTTTAGTTTTTTTTATAATTGTTGTTTTAGAAACCTGATATTTGTAGTTCTCAAAATTGCAATACTAAAAATAATGAAATAAAGCCTGCCTAAAACAAAATTCTTAGTTTCAAAATGTTTCCATTTCATACAGGTTCATCCTGAAAACTAGCAAGAACAGCATGTAGCAGTGTATTAAAAAAATACATAGATGTGTTGTGTATAAATAGGTTAATGTTCCTAAAAGAAAAAAAAAATTATTTGAATGAATTATAAAAACAAAACTATATACTTAAAAAATTTATCTTAATTATCAACAATCAATTGAAAAGGGAAGTTTCATTTTGGTCCTTATGAAGTTTTCTTGGTGGTGGGAGGTAAATCCATAGGGTCGTGGGGATCTGGAAGTTTTTCTCTTGTTGGTTTCACTCCCCATATTTGCTGTGCATAGTCAGTTATTGTTCTGTCACTTGAAAAGAATCCTGCACTTGCTATGTTTTTAATGGCCATTGTAGTCCATTTATTGCTATCCTAAAATGAAATAAAGTTATGCAGTTTTTAAAAAGAAACTTTTTTTCTTTACTTATTAGAAAAATTTTTTGTTGCACGAATGTGAAATATGTTGGGTGGTAAAATTTGAATTAATTATGAAAAGCGTAACAATATGGCCTTCTTTGGACATTCCTTAGATATGTTATGCATAAGACACATATTAGCACAATATTGTTAAGTTCATATTTTTGTTATTTAATTTTTTAATGCTGAAGTGTCTAGGTCCAGTATTTAAAAGATAAATAATAAAAAATTGGTGTTGTTTCAGAAGAGCATTTTCTTCGTAGAATATTGGTAAAAGTAAGTTCTCCAGAGTGTGTAGCATCTTGAAAAGTTCTTAAAGGTGCTTATTTTGAAAAACTGTTTTCAAGCTCTCTTAAAAATGCTTATTTTTCATGCAATGATATGAGATAATCAATAATAATGTGAGGAATCAGGTGATGATTTTTAATTTCATGCATCCCCGATGCCCTGATTCTTCTCGTAGTGAAACTGTGTTTTAGCAGTAGCCTCGTATGCCTTGAGGCTCATAGACAAGCGACTTGATGTTAGATTACTAGGGGGCATTTTATTATAGTAGTGATACAGTCAATGCTTGTTTTTATGAATGCTTGCAATTTAATGAACTAGTGACTAGCCCTGAGTATACTTCCATAGTCTATTTATGACTCGATATTTCTTGTTTTATGAACTATTTGAGGAGTTCCTACAGGTATGTACAACCGAGCGTCGACTGTATGAGGGTGTTGATGAACTTGAGATATCCTTAAATAAAACTTATGAAAAATGTAATTGGATTAGTATTCATTAAATTAATGTGATTATTTATCATGGGCAGAGTAAGGTTTACCCACCCGGATGCCATCTCGGATATTTTTTCTGTGCCGTATCAACAATTAGACAACTGCAACTATTCATGACTGAAAACAATACATGAATTGACTAATTATTTACTGTAATTTCAGAAATAAATAATATGAAAGAAGATTTATAGTATTAGGGAAAAAACAGATTAGTAAAAGTCTGGATTTGGGGAAATTCTGAATTTAACTTCTGGATCTAAATTATGGTAATTAAAAATATTATTTGAATAAAAATGTTATTTGATAGTTTAAACTTAATTAAATTTCTCTTTTAAATTATAATGAGATGATCGATAATAATAGAAATAAATTTAAATAAAGAATAAATTTAAATTTGAATAAATTAGTTATTTAAAAAGGTAAAACTTTTTATTTAAATATTTAAAACATCTATATGTATAGTACGCTAACGTATGCGGTACCAAGGAGATCCAATGTCTAGTAGACTACTCTATCTGATGTAACTACATAGTTCTTAACAAGTTTTCCCATAAATGCGGCACCAAAATCGCCAGTATTGGTACACTGGTGAATGTTAACAGCTAAATTTATTATTGTTTTATGTTAATTTAATTGTCATACATGACAGTTTGAATGAAAACATCTTTTGAATATTCTGTTCTAATCTAAATGTGAATTGATGAGGTTTGAGTCGGTTTGAAATTAAAGTATTCAATGCCGTATTTTTAAGTGTGTAGATGAAGAGTTTCGTATAATGTCATGCAATTAATATTTTGTAGTTCATTACTGGTTGAAATATTAGAAAAAGTTGTATTTAAAAAAAATAAATAAAAGTTAACAGTAACACTGATAACTACATGCTGTGTGTTCAGCAACTCATGTGTGTACCCATTAAGTAAAGTATTCCATTGTAAGCAGAATTTCTTTAATTTTTTCGAATAAATAACTAATTTTTTTTGACGACACATATTTTCAGAGTGGCCCTACAGTGCTGGCTTGGGCTACTGTGTTTTTTGGGCCTCACAAAGGATGAGAGGTAGCATATTTACAAGAGCCTTCCCCAACTCAACAGTGATGGCCAGACCCAAGGATGTTTTTTTTTTTTAAGTCTTGCACAGAATCAGCAATAGCATTTCTTCTAGGTTGTTCCCCACTGCGATGGCCAGACCCAAGGATGTTTTTTTGAGTCTCGTATGGGACCAGCAATAGCATATTTTCTAGGTTGTTCCCCACAGCGATGGCCGGACCGAGGGATGTTTTCTGAGTCTCACAGAGGACTAGCGATGGTATATGTTATATGAGACTCAGTATGTATTAATTTAAAAATTCTTTGTCATTCTTGATTTGAAAAATATTATTGATTACATGTTTCTCATTAATTAAGTACCATATTTGAGTAATTTTTATGTTTCTTACATTCTCTTTGGTATTTTGAAAACAATTGTATCGTTTTAAGTGTAATTAATTTTTAAAATTTCCTTTAAAATTGTACAAGCCGCAAGTTGTGCAAACTTTGTTTTGATGAATTGTGAAAGCAGAATTTTTGCATCCAGTCTTGAGATCGTCTACTAGAAATTCTTGGAGTAACCATAAAGAAATGCGTTGCGAAAACTTGCCATTTCAGCATCTATTAAGAATCTCACCAAACTGGGCACCACATCTGCATTTTAGCCTCACTAAGGTATTACACCAACAGGGATCGATGCAGGCAAAATTTAGGCCCATTTTACGGCCCCTTCACAAAATTCAATCGATTTAAAGGATCCTTTCACAAAATTATAGTCAATTAAAATGGGGCTTTCACAAAATTATAATCAATTAAAACAACCATTTTTTGGCATTATACCAAAAAGATACCATTTTGCCAGATCGTACCTAGTGCCAAGGTGGCACTTTTAAAATCAGTTACAATTAGTTATTCTGTTTTGGAAAAATGAATAATCGCTAATTCTAAACTCCTGTTGTCTAAGCGAACTTACTATTTGAAAATTGTCAACTTTGTGTAACACACTTTGAGGTACTTTTTTCATATGCTTTTTAATTTGGCGTAAAATGGATGTAATTCTACTTCATGTTTGACAATTTCATGTGATTCTACATACTTGGAATTGCTTTGTTGTAAAGGAATGAATGATTTTATGCCAAATCTGGCAACCATTATGTTTTATTTTTTCAGTTTTTTTTAATATCTTCTAAAATAATTCGATTTTCGAAATTTAAGTCACCTTATCAGGTTCCTCGGAATTTTCTGCATTCGAGAACATGTTTCTCGAAATTCAAATCCCCACGGTTTAGGAGAAGATAGCCCAACAAGCTCTTGACAGTGGCCGCAACTTTTTTTTAGAATAGAGAGATATGTGTTGAAATTCTTAATGTCTCCTAAAAATGTCCACATAAAGTGCTTAATTTTTTCAATGAAATTTGACAAATCACCCTGCTCTCCTGTTTCCGAATATGAAGATTTACTCCGTAATCTCGTAATCTCTGATGCATTATGATGGTTTCTTCTTTACTGTTTTCACTATTTTTATACAGTGTCTTATCCTCTGTCATGTCACTATGCATTGAATCATTGCAATGTAACATGGATGTTATTTCACAATCTAAAAGTGTGGATTGAAAAATATTTTACCTTAAGGAAATCAGTTATAAAACTAGCAAGTTTTCTAGAACATTTTCTTTTTTGTTTTATATTTTTGTTCTATTGTATGTATAAAAGCATGCTCTAGCTGCAATAATACAAGAGTTAAAATGTGTACTGACAAGCCAGATAACCAACTTATGCGGATGATGTTGTGTAATGGCACTGCATTCCATTTTTTGTGACTGAACATTGCAGCACTAGTGTGCCGCATAGCATTCTAATATTAGTAGCTTACTCTCATTTATTCAAAACACCTCATATATATGAAAGTTTTCAATGGCATATCAATTTTTTATTAAGTTTAATATGGGACTAACTAGAAGAGAAATAATGCCATAATTTAATTCTTTTAATTAAGCCATTTTCTTTTTAATGCAAAGTTAGATTTGCCGAAAAATAAGATGAGGTTTATGGGAGAAAAGAGCAATTTTGATTTAGAGCTAGTGCTAATCTATTTTCTTTTACTTAACATGTCATGAAATTACATGTACAGTTCATATCATTACCTTAGTTGGATGCGTAAAAGTTATCCTAATGCAACTTCAACTTTTTCTCCATTCTATGTCACAAAGTTTTGACCATTACTTCCCAGTAATGATACCCAATTTGTGCGATAAATAACCATTTTATAAGATACTAGCTGAAGTACCCATCATTGACGGGTTAGTACTTAATGCAAATTTCCAAAAAGCATGAATTTTCACCAGCATTGTAGGCGTACAAAGAATGGAATTAGTATATTCACAATAGTACCGAAAGAAAATTTAAACTTCTGTGTATTGTTAAAGATTGCCGGTTAGAGAGTAACAACATTATGAGTGAAATTGGCAATATTATTTTTACTAGCTGCTACCCGCGACTTCGTCTGCGTAGGCTTTAGAATTAGGTCCCGACAGAAATGTAGCATGTGTGAATAACAAATATTGTTGTGACAAAAGGAACTGCATTTTAAAATTATTTGCTTTTTACTTGTTTCAAATGAAGTATAATGCATGTTAGTATACTTCATTTAAAATAAGAGAATATGCACAGAGTTACTAAATTTAGATTTTTTTCAGGCATTTGGCGAATAGAGACAGTTATGACAGTATTTGCGAACTGTTTTGTAAGAGAAATATTTATGCTATATGCATGAATTTTAGTCTATGTTAATCAGGAATAGAGCAGCTTTCTATTTGTGAAAAAGTTTGAGAATCGGTTCTGTAGTTACAGAGATACCCAGAGAGCGTAATGTATTAGAATTATTTTGAGTGTTCCTGTAAAGGAACTATTTACGCTACATGCATGAATTTTAGCCTATAATACTCAAGAATAGTGTAGCTTACTATCAGTAAAAAAAGTTTAGGAATCGGTTCAGTACTTACAGAGATGCACATATAGCATAATGTAATTCTTATTAGCATCCCTGTAAAAGGACTATCTGTGATATATGCATTAAAGGTAGCCTATAACACTTAGGATGCCACCAGTGTCTAAGAAGTTCTGCTCTCAAAACTGCAAGGGGGGAGGTGCCGGATTCAAACCCTGGTCGCGCCTGTCGACCTAGCCGCTCCCAGTTTTCCGTAGTTTTCTAAAAAACCTCGCATAAATACGGGCTAGGATCCCTTAGAAAATCCCCCACAGAGGAATTTTCCATATAGGCCTAGGACCCTAGTGCAGTCAATCGGTCTTAATCCAAAAACAAACAATGATACTTAGGAATAGTGTAACTTTCAATCAGTGAAAAAAGTTTTAGAATCGGTTTAGTAGCTACAAAATGTCCATAGAGCGCAATGCATTAGAATTATTTTGAGTGTCTTTGTAAAAGAATTATTTATGCTATATGCTTGAAAGGCTGCCTGTATGTTAATCCAGGGCATAAGCTATTTTCATTACAAATTTTTTCAAATCCGTTCAACCATTTTTGTGTGATTCAGTCAAAAACATCCAAACACACAAACGTACACATTTATATTATTGGTAGGATTTGGAAATTTATGAACTTTAAGAAACACATCTGGACTTTTCTTGGTACTTACGTATTACCCCAGTGGTCATTCCCGCCAAACTGTTTTATCGTCAAATGGGTTGCCAAACTGTTGCCAATCGTATTCAAAACCATTAATAATTTCATGTGCCCGGCATTTATTTCGGCAAAAAATCGCTTGTCTTGGCGGACCGCCGGGATAATACGTAAATACCCTTTTCTTTACTTATGCTTTTTAATTTGCGTAAAATCAATATAATTTCCATGTTTTTCAAATGCACATGATTTTACAAATAGAATTTCTGCTTTATTTCAAAAGCATAAATCATTTTGTGCGGGTGATAAAACGGCTTTTAATTAATAGTTTGAAAAGTAGTTAAAATTTCAAAATTTTGAGCCTCAGGTGCACTTTACCGAAGTTATGGGCTCAATCATGCTCAAATTTTCAAAGCTCTGCTTTCTGTAGATTTGTCTGGAGAACATTCATTTTTATTATTACAGATAGACAGATTTGGCATAAAACTGGCTTAATTTCCGTGGTATTTAATGTTTTTCAGATGCACGCGCACTTATTTATTGAAGTAATAGCATTCTTGTTAGCTCAAAACATGAATCATTTGATACACGCGAAACTCGCCAACCATGGCAATGTAAAAACGGTTTTTAATTAATAATTAAAAAAGTAATTAAAAATCTAAAATTCTAATTAGCCTATAACCAACTCCAGGGTCCCCTCTATATCTAAACCAAAATGCATCCTAATCGATTCAGCGGTTTAGGCGTGAAAGCATCATAAACAAACAAACAAACTCACTTTCGCATTTATAATATTAGTTAGGATTTTAAAGTTTTAAGTTTTGTTCTGGTTGAATGAACTTTTCAAGTCAAGAGGTCATTCCTAACCTGTAACTAAATTTTGTTTGTTACTGTAGATATTTTTTAACCCCTTCGCGCCCATCGTACCCTATACGGTACGGGAAAATTATGCTCTCACCGGCCCATCGTTCCGTATTGGGAACTCGTTGCGAACTCTTGTTTCTGCCCATCGTTCCGTATAAGGAACCAAACTTTGGAACGTTTTTTTAGAATTTTTTAATGACACTAGATGGCAATACTGTACCGTAATTTTGAATTGTGGAGGTCATATGAGGTCTGAACTTTCAGCCTGTGTTTCTGTTATCGGAATTCCTACAGCTGGGAATGACTCAGGAGTTAACATAAACAAACACACGTGATTGCTTTGTGGAGTAGCAGTAAAGTTAAAGAGCTGATCTCAAAGGCGTGTTTTGTGGGGAGTTTAATGTTTTTGTTTTTTATTGTGACACTGGATTTTAGGACGAATAGGGGGATAGAGAATGGGTTGGTTTTTTTGTTTATCGGTAGTACAGAGGGTGCATGAGGGTTTATTTTCTATTAGTTTCGTTTATGCAGCCATGGCGAAAAGAGTGAAATATCTTACGGAAAGTGAAATTGCGCGTATGATGAATGAGGAGAGTGATTCGAGTGATAGTGAAACAGATATTTATGTGAGTGAAGAATCAGATGTGTGTGAAGATGATGATGACGATGATAGTGTTATTAGTGATGCAAATAGAGCATCTAATGACGGATGGAGTCAAGATATGAAAGATCTTCCTCTTTTGACATTTTTATCTAAGAGTGGGTTGAATTTAGAGCCTATATTCTTATTTTCTACGTTTTGAATTAAAATTTTTAATTTGATTGAATTTTTACGATTTATTTGCTGAATTAGGCTTAACATCAAAAACTCTCCGGGCCGGGGGAAACATCTCGTCTGCGAAGAGCGCGGGCTGGTGGGAGCGCGTCGTTGCAGAACATTCTGGGCTTGAAGGGGTTAATTATGCCTCAAAAACGTTTTGCACAATTTTCACAAAATCTAAAAAAGCAAATTTTCTTAGAAAAGTTTTAAAATCTATTCAAAATTTAAAAAAAAAATACCAACATTTGTTATTTTAGTCATTACTGATCATGTTGATAAACATCATTGTATTCTCTTAATCCACTTTTATTACGAGAACAAACAGTTATACAATTTTCACATAATCCCTAAATCTATGAAATATTTCAAACAGTTTTGGCATTTAGAGTTTAAAATAACTTTTATCTAACATAATTTCATATTTCATTCTATTCCATTGTCATTTTCCAGAAATGGAACAAACATGTACTGAGTTATCTCAAAATCTTTAAAAAATTTTAAAGTGCTTTGATGCCTATAGTTTAAGTGGCCACCTGTGACGATACTAAATTTTATTTCATTCACTTCAGCGATTTATGCGTTATCTACAAATATTTTCATATTTTGAATAAATTTGTGCAAAATATCAAAATGTAATCAAAATGTTTTAAAAATTCGACACCTATAGTTTAAGGTGAGTGACCACCTATCATGTCACCCAATATTATTTCATACGCTTTAGTAATTATTACATGATGATCGAACAAAGATTTATGTGTTTCAAAACAATTTTTGCAAAATCTCAAAATCTAATCATTTTTTTTTAATTTTTTTTTTTAATTCAATGCCTATAGTTTAAGTTGAGTGACCACCTATCGTGTCACCCAATATCATTTCATTCACTTAAGTCATTATTATGTGATGAGTGAACAAAGATTTATACATTTTGAAACAATTTCCAAAAATCTCAAAATCTAATCAAAAGTTTTTAAAAATTGATGCCTATAGTTTAAGTTGAATGACCACCTATCATGTCACACAATATTATATAATTTGCTTCAGCCATTTTTACTTGATACTCAAACAACAACAAAAAAAAAAAAAGCATCAAGGACAGAACGACAGACAGATAAACTTTTTTTTTTAGGGTCGTACTAGATTCTCAAGTGCTTGAAGCGGATAGAAATCGCAAAATTTGAATTCCAAGTAATGTACAGACAAAAGTATAATTTTATTTATATAGATACAATTGTGCATCTGCACATACCCTCTTTTTCTCACTGGATTCCTTCCTGAATTTGATTTAGACTGATAAATGCTTTCTTATAAATTCTATTTTTAATTCCAAAATTTTGTTGCCGTATACTGTAAATGAGATTTTCGCTTTTCCAGCTCATTAGATAATGTCTTGCTATTTCACCATAAGAAAATCCATTCACACAAAATGCAATAATTATTTTATTTATTTATTCATTTTATTGTGATTTACTGTAAACAGGAAAGAACATAGCATATGCAAATTAATAATTATGCCTTGTATAATTAATTTCAGACATTAGCAATAAACTAAATTATTTTCTAATTCTTTTTTTTTTCTAAACTGACTAAATATTCAAAGTAATTTGAATATTTAGTCAGTTTTCAGACTAAATATTCAAATTACTTTGAGCTTCTTAAAAAAAAATGGATTAATCACTGTTAAATAATAATTATTAATATAAAATTAAAGTTGAACTTACTTGATATATTCTGCTGACATTCTCCTGGCATTTAACATATTCTTCATAATCTGCTAAAACATAAAATCTACATGAAAAGAAAAATGAAAATTAATTTTTCTAAATATGTTTTTACTTTATTATTCAGCATGGCAAGGCAAATACTAAAATAAAGAAAATAATACAACAAATAACAATAATAATAATAATAATAATAAGCATGTCTGAAGTGATTGCCTTAAGAGCTTTCACGCTTGGTAATACAACAGGGTCATCACAAAGTGACCTACAGCGATGGAGGTGGCCTTTATTCATAGGTTCTGCCATTTTCCAAAGAGGGTTGAAAAGATCATCAAAAATCTTGATGCCGTGAAGATGTCCACCTAGATAGTCATGACTCGTTAAGAGGCGAAACTGGGCCACAGATTCATTTGTGCACCATCGGATTGACGCAAGATCTTTAACAGAGTCCAATGTTTTAACTGGATTCTAACAAGCAGCAAACTTTTGGTAGGTTATTATGCAAGATTTGTGATTGTTTAGATGTAGAGCTTTTGACAGAAAAGAAATTCTAAAGGTAATAAATAAAGGGGTAATTCAGAGTCATCCAGCTGAAGCAATTTGGATCGCTTTTGTGCAAGAAGTCAGCCTGTTCATTACCAGGAATACCGCAAGAGTTAAGGAATCCGTTCAATCATAACACATTACGTTATAACTGCCACAGGTAATCATGACACAGAATTTCATCAGACGGACATATTGAACCAATAGCTTTGATTACAGCTTGGTAATTGGAAAGGATGGCTACATTTTCATTTTTTTCATAAAAAATTAATATTTCAAAGCCATTATTCCTTTCTCTAATGCAGTTACAAGGTTCAGAAATGCCTATTTCGATTTATTTATATGAATTTCTCAAATTTTAAGTGCATCTGAAAGTTTGAATGCTAAGCTAAGAATTCGTCACACTAATTCTGTGATTTAAGGAGGACATGGATTTGCATCAGATTGGCCAAATGAAAAAGGATATTTTTTCTTTTCTTTTAAGTAAAAATAAATGCAGTTTCTTAATATTTATTTTTAAAATAAATGAAAGACATTTTTGTTAATGCAACTAATCAGAAAAGTATTTTCCCCGTAGTGTAATAATAGATTTAGCGTCTTTTTTTGCCGCAATTTTAAAATAAGCAGAATTGCACATTTATATTTCATTTTATTCTTATGTGCAGTTTTTTTATTACATAATAATAATAATTACAAATTAAATAGGAACATTACAAATTGTTCCTATTTAATTTCTGGCAGTTTGCAGCTAATAATGCAGAAGCATTTGTTCCTGGCTTGTTTCCACCTCTATGATCAAGGTACTGTAAGACCAGGAAAATTCTAAATTTTTATTTGGAAAAATATTTAGACACATTTATAAAAAGATTATTCATTTCCGAATTAAATAAGGATTTTTTTACTCTAGCTATTTGATTGCTTATTTTACTAACTATGGGATAAAGAAGACCTTGATGCATGTGTAATTTTATTATATTTCTGATTAAGGTTTCTGTCTTAGATTATACCTCAAAATCAGTCTTTTTTATGCTATTTTATTATTACATTAGAAATTCTGAAATTTATTTTTTGACTTTGGATTTTATGAAATTGCTTAAAACCTCTTTTTAAATAATGATAGAGAACATTCAATAGGAAAATAGGCTATCTAAAATTTATTTTTAAATACTTATTTACATATAAGTACTTGGGTATTATTTTGTTCAGCATAAAAGCAATTGATTTGCTTTGTAGTTGAAATTTAATGGTAAAAATTGTGTGGCACATGTAGAAATTTTTTAATGTCTAAATTCAAGCTCACACATTTTCCCTCTTCTTTTCATCTTTGTACATTCTCATTCCTGAGACAGTTTCGTTTCAACTTGAAAAAAAATCCAAAGGATTTATTGGTGCTGAGAAAGCATGAGCATATTTGATAATGTGTGACTACAAACCCCAGCATTAACTGCATAAAGCCATTCTGTGTCTAAAAATCTAGGTTTAAAAAGGTAGAGACCAAAAAGGATCGCCAATTCTAATTAATGTTTCACAAAGAAGTAATGTCTTTCCTAAAATAATAACTTTAATTGATTTATTTTTAGTTAGCAAAACCAAATATCGATTGAGGTTGATTTAACTGCTCTAGTGATGAGGATGAGCGTTATTGATTGGTTTTGTAGAATTTCTATCTTTTGGGAGACTTGGTTGTTTGTAGTTATTAGTGGCTCACAAAAATAGAAGATTAAAGCAATATAAAAAGTTTGTAGGTGTTGTTAATTGTCATGCTTCATTGTTTTAGTGTCTTCAAATTTGAAAGTGCTATTTTATAAATTGTAAAAATTTATTATTCAAACATATTTTTTCATCAATCAATAAATAGGTGTAAAGTAATAAAGATATCAAAGATTAAAGCAGTGGTGCAGAAAATGTCCAGGGCCCAATATTTCCCCAGAACACACTTTCTTTTTTCAATGTTTCCCCCACAACAGTAAGGGGAACTGCTGTTTTTAGCAGGCTAGCTTCTTTTGATGGCAACTGCATTTTCAAAAATGTAACTCCCGCCTCTTTTTCTTTACATAAATATTTCTTAAAATACAGGGGGTGGCTTATGTGACTGCAGCCACCCTCAAAATGAGTAAACAAGATATGGAGAAAATTGCATGTCTGGATAAATTTGAAAGCTTCCCTTGCGAAATTTGATGTCAAACTAAAGGCCTAAACCAACTTTTTTCATATTTTTGCAGTTCCAGATGCACAGATTTTAAACTCAATTTATAATTTTATTTTATAAGTTATATGGCATGCCATATAGAATTTGCATACAGCCAGCCCTCGTTCGCGAGTTCGAACACATTCTGCACCCCTGGATTAAAGAAGAGCATACGAGCAGAAGAAGTTTCCCAAGATAACAAATGGTTTATTATTATGATCTAACATTGTGATTTTCATGCAGCACCATTCATTTACCATATGTGCATCAATCCGGCACTATTTAGAAAAAGTAGCTAACTGAATGTTAGCACCAAAATAGCAACTAAAAATGGGTGCTCCTTTAAATATACCAGCATGATAATGAATAAATAATGCTCTGGACATTTGGAAAATTTTCTTATTAGGTTTCAAAGGATCGTTTAACAAAATTATTATCGGATTGTGTAGCACAAGATTTCAACAACCTCTGCCCCACTTTTTTTTTCTTCTTCTTTCTTAAAGAGAAATATTTGAAGCTGTAAAGGTGGTTTTTTTTTTTTTTTTTTCCTTACCTATCATACTTTAAGATGGTATCAACCAGATCCTTAAATTGATCTACATTATGGGGAGAATAATAGCCACATTTGATCTGGTCTATGCATCGTTTTAACTCGGGAATCCTTTCATAATATTCCATTGCATTATATCTAAAGGAAAAAGAAAGAAAAAGAAAAGTTACTGATATCTTATTCCTTTGTACTGCAATGACAAGCATTTTATTTCCTTCAGAAATAGTTATCACAAAAATAACTTGTGATAATTACTTTATTAATTTAAACATTTTTTTTTCATTATTGAAAAAAATTGTCTCGTTTGTTTAAAAAAAAAAAAAAAAAAAAGTAAATTTTTACCAAGATAGAATTTAGTATTTGTTGCAAAATACAACTAACAAACGGCTATTGCAAAATTAACTATAGAATATTTTCAAATTAATCACCCACCATGGTGAATATCAGAATAAAATTCGGCCAACATTGTGCAAACGTCTCATCAGAAAACAACATTCAGTAGGGGTGCATTGTTTATGTTGCACCGTCATATGCTGATTTTACCTTTAAACTCACTATTTAAGGTATCTCCACAATGAATCAAAATGGTCGATTAAGGAGTAAGGTAAGAAATATATAGTTTCCATGTATATAAGAGGTCAATATGCACATTAAAAATGAGTGGGATCCTGTACTTTTGCTGGTTAGGTCAGTAGTTGGAAGGGAATTGCAGAATCATGACTGACCCCTTTTCTCAAATGATTCTCTAAATTGTAGGGGAGAGCAAACCTCCACGCTCTATGGGACCACGAGGCTGACATTAATAGCCTCAAAGCAGTCCAGTACAGCTAAGCTGTACTGTCACCATTTGGCAATAGAACAAAGTATAATGTATTGTCAAATTTCATTTGCAATTTCGAATTCTGGCTAAGTGAAATTTACTGTTTTCTCAAATTCAGAGCTCCTAACGTCGCTTTTCATTTTAAATTAAATCATTTTTCACATGAGTCGAAACGATTGTATCTTGCTATAAGTATCATTTTATGCATGTTTTTTCAGAAGGTTTATTTATTTTAACGTTTGGCAGCAGTATTTTGAGTGTTTTTTCTGTACAAAAGTTGTTGCTTTGTAAAACTACCTTACCCTTTTCTTTCAAGAGCTTTCACATCTTCAACTTTCATACCGAAAATGAAAATGTTCTCTGCACCCACTTCTTCAAGCATCTCAACATTTGCTCCATCTAAAGTTCCAATGGTCAGTGCTCCGTTAAGCTGAAAATGTAAAGAGGTACTTTGATATCGTGATAAATATCCTATTTCAAGAAAATGCTGCAATGCTCAAATTTTATTAGAATTCTTTCATATATCTGTTTGCTATCATAACTCATTAACGTTAAATTTGTTGAAGATTAGTGTTTTAATGTATCTTTACAAGTCAAGTTGATTCTATCACACTGACTGTTTAAATACAGGTGTTGATAATTCAAGTTCCCTATTCAAAGCAGCATACAACGAAAACATCTGGTCAGAATGCTACCAATTTTTTTCAGGAAATCTTATGAATCCATGGGGGAAAGATCTGTTCTGGAAAAATTAGTTCAGAAAATCACCCCCAGGTGACGTTTCAAAACATATTAGTGCCAATAAAACAGACAAATAACCATTCTCAGGCAAAGAAAATGATGGAAAGGTACTGAAACAAATATATTATACCTCTGAGTGAGAATTTGCATATCAGCAACTAAAACGTAAACTGGAGGTGTTTTTTGAACAATTTTTTTCCATGACAAAATCACTCTTCTGTGGCCTCATTAAGATTTCCTGCAAATTTAGTAGCACTCTGACCAGTAATTTTTTTCTGTACACTCTGAATAGAAGAATTTTAATCGTATATTAAAAGCAAATTTAAAATACAAACGAAAATAAACGTTATAAATATGGAATGAAAATATTGAGTTAGAAAGAAAATCATTTTAGTTCAAATGCGGAATCAAAAATCGGGGAATGGGTGGATTATCAGAGTTTTGAGGTAACCCATGTGTTTTCTTGCTTCTCTGCATATCCGTATAAAATTATTTGGATTAAAAAATATTTTTAAGAATCGCACACAATTTCAGATTTTGTGCAATACAGGGTGATCATAGAAGAATTTTGCCGATTATGAACATGCAGGGGCCGTTCCGTTCACGCAATTGAGATGAGATTTCACATTTCAGAAATAGTTATTGAGAGGTATGAACTCGGTATTCTAAAAAAGGCAACAAAGTGGCACTCACGGTTACGGTTATCTCGGTACAGAAACTCAAAATTTTCGAATAGCAATTCCTACTTTTTCCCGTCTCAAAACATTCAGCGTATGCGAAAACCCTAAACAGCGCTGGGATGGTACGTGTATCACAAACAACGGACGCATTATGCATGCAACGCCCAACAGGAACATGATGGGGGAGCATGAACGGAGGCAGCGAAAGTTCAGCTGTTGGGGGCTTAAATAATGCGTCCTTTTCTGTGATGCATGTACCGTTCCAACACTCTTTAATGTTTTGCCGTGCACTAAGCAAATTGTAGGCGTTGCTATTCGAAAGTTTTGAATTTCTGTACTTATAACCGTAACCATGAGTGGAGGGTCACTAACCAATTCCGCCGCAGTGTAGGACGATTCCGCCGAAAATTTTCCGTCTCATTTCCCCCCATAGGACAATTCCGCCGATTCTTTTTCGGGTGGGGTTTTTTTTTTTTTTTTTTTTTTTTTTTTTTCGAGAGGACAATTCCACCAAACAGGGTTACAGACAGTGTTTTTTTGGCGACGAGGAGTTGACGATATTTATTTGCTCTTTGACTACAAATAGGATATTTTGAAAGCTATGAGGAAAAGGATCTAGGCCTGACCTAAGTAAAATTTGCATCCTTGAACATTAGCATTGGGTCATGTTACACGTATAGCGTTGTGAATAGCTATCTCGAATCTACCACCAAATGGCTCGGTTCAAAAGGGAGATTTTGTTCGATAAAAGTATTTTCTGCAAGTGTATACACTTTTGCAGTGCATTTCTTTTCTTTACTGCACTGCCCCCCTCCAAGCTGTTAAACGATACCTCTGGGGGTGCCGATTTCAGGTGGTGGTTGGTCCCTCATCTAGAATCGGTTCAAAATAAAGGACCAACAAGTAGAAGTCCAACCCCGTCGGGGGCTCTGGCACCCCTCCTTCCATGGGTAGTGTCGTCTATCCATGGACACGACACCAACACAACACTGCACTGCCCCACAAGTTCACCGTTTTTCAGTATTCTTTTTTTTATAGTAAGTAATACCGTCAACAATAACAAGATCTTTTCCTCCCTCGGTGGTGCAGAGTTCAACATTCACGGCAGAAAAATTTATACCCAATCAGGCCGCCACACAGTCATCAAGTAGCAATGATCTCATGATGACACAAATTACAATCGTATATATACCAACATTAATAAAAAGAATATCGGGCATGTATGCTGCATTTGGTGGAACCTCTCTGTTAATCAGGAATCCCTCTTGTGCCCCTTCTGTCTGGGTTGAGCACACAGACAAAAATTATCGATGTCGGAACAACATCGGAAATTAATCTCAGCAGGCAGATAAAATTATCAATAGGTTCACTAATTTTTAGCATTTGCACCCGTGGGCATATTGATATTCCGTCGTCGCCAACAAGTGCTGGATGAATCGCCAAATATGAACGTGCTATTCAAACTCCATTTCTTGTCTCAAGAAAATGGCGAGGCAGGATTGTCCTGTAAGGGTCAGTTCATGACAAAATTGCGCGGCGGAATTGTCCTACGGGTGGAATCACGGGGGGAAATTCTCGGCGGAATTGACCTGTTCCCCACTTTGTTGCACCTCTCAGAATCCCGAGCTGATACCTCTGAATAGCTATATCTCGGATCGTTCAACAAAACAACTGCTAAAAATCCACATATCGGCAATATTCTTCTTTTTTTATGGCAGTTTTGTATGAACATTCATTTATATTGCAGTTTTATAGCAGAATCTGAAAAGCTGCTGCCTACAAGGGGTGCAGTGGGGCCACGGCCGAGGACTCTTTTTTTAAGCCGGGGCAGCGCCTTGGTTAATAAAATTATCAGGTGTTAAAAAAAGTCCGAAATTTCAAATGCAAGATGGGGTATTAAATTTGTAGGCACTGAATCCAAAACTTCCAGAATCAGATGTTTAAAAAATTTGTCACCACTTCATTTCCAACGAGTGGGGCATTTACATATTTATGTCTTTTATTCTTTTCTTTTTTCGATTATCCAGTTTTTCCACAACCCATAGGGAGAGTATCTCTTTTAGAAGGTAATTGCATTTTCTCCAGAGGATTTAGAAGGCGAGGAAAAAGAATTAATGTAGCTGACCACTGTGTATCAAAAGAAGCTCCCCATCCCGTGTCCAAGAATCGAGAAAAAACTTACCACGAGTCAAAGGAGTGGGTGACTCTTTCAAGAGTCTATGGGGGTGCATTGGGACTGGGCGGTACGATTTTCGGCCACAGTATAACGTTAACTTCTTTGATGAGAACTTTTTTTAACCCTTTGAGGCGCAACCCTTTCCCAATGCTGAAAAAAGGGCAGCCGTTGCCATCGCTCGACTTAACTACCAGCAAGATGGCGGACGATCGAAACGTTCATCGTGTGTGCGTGTTTTGACGACAGCTGGCTGTGCTCGCGCACAGCGAGCTGTCGTCAAAAAAAGGGTCTCTAGATCTGTGGCACGCGATGAACGTTTCGATCGTCCGCCATCTTGCTGGTAGTTAAGTCGATCGATGGCAACGGCTGCCCTTTTATCAGCATTGGGCAATCTACCCAACTGTTCTCACATTATTCCATTTTTCAGCAGATGTCAGTGCTGTTAAAAATAATCATGACAATTTTTTTTACGGGAAATGAACATGCTAAAAAGTAAAGGATTCTCGTGGAGCTATGCCACCCGCAACTATTTCATAGAAATCAAATCTATTCTTCGTGACTGGCAACAGTCAAAACGTCACAGTTTGGTGTCCTCACGGCGAGGACACCGTGCGTTAAAGGGTTAATGGTGTCGACCAGAATTGCGTGTTATCCATTTATCTTTAGTTCTTCAACGGGGGATTGTCCACTTCTGTTATATATATATATTTTCTTTTTCCTCACAGTGTACGAATTGTTAAACATTACAAAATTACACCACTCATTTACATCTTTAAAGTAATTCCTTGTGGCAATAGCGAATGCAAACGAAGTTTTTGTGCCATGAATTTAATCACTACTTCATTGCACTCAAAAATTCTAATAAAGCATGTCTCATCCTCATCAACAATGCGCTGCAATACCTTATGTCAAAGCGTGGTTGCTTAGACACAGAAATTCTGAAGATAGCCAGTCTCATCATGTCAACTACGATTGTTCCACAAGTCATGCCGAAGGAAAAGAGGAACTGTGATCGTTGTTCTAAATTAATTTTTTTTCTTCTACTTTGTTGTTGTAAACAGATAAACAGGAATTTAATAAATGCTTTATTAAAAAGGAAAAAAAAAGAAAAGAAAACGTTGGTCATGCCTCTTCTTAAAAAAAAAAAAAATCACATGCGAAAGGTCTTCGTTATAGTGCCCAGTCACTTTTTTCATCCCGGCTGCCTACCAATGGCAGTGTGCAAAAGACACTGCACCTTGGAGATGGCTGTGCAGGTCCAGGGTTCTGGCCTCTCACGCAGTTATCGATTTAACTGTCTGGAGTTTGGGGCGGTTTTCTTTAGGTGTAGCGTGAATACGCGTTAGAATCCCTTGAAAAGTCCTTTGTCCAAGACATCCCATCCCCTTTAGGCCGACAGCCTTAGTGTAGCTTTGCCATAGACGTAACATGACCGAAAGTTTTGGTAGGGCACATACTGAATTCAAGTGTAAAAAAGGGAAGATTTTTTTTACAGAACAATTATTTGGCCCGATGACAGGATTTTCGCCCCCCCCCCAAAAAAAAAACAATCTTGCCTCACCATTTTTTTTTTTTTTTCAAGAACAGATCACATATTATTATAACATTTTTCCCCCATTAAATTTAATCTTTTAAAATACTCATTTTTCCTTTTTGTTTCAGTTCTCCGATATTTCCCTATTTTGGCTCCCGAAATTTGTACTACTTGCTTTTATTTTCCTTTTCAGCAAGAATTAGCTTCTTCACTCATTAATGTCTATTAAATATCATTTCCCAAACTCCTTTAAGAAGAAATATTTTATATGCATTACCTTAAATTACTTTTTACATTCTTCTTATTGGCTAAATTAACCGGATAGTCATTCTTATATTGCTTTTACTATATGTTCAACTCGTTACATTTTTTTTTTTTTTTTTTTTGTCTGCCTAATTACCATTTAGAATATCTTAATGTTAGTCATTGCAGAAATGTTGTTCTATTAATAAATTCTGCAAAGAGAGCCAAAACATTCAATGAAATAACTTATTAAATAAAATGGTCAAGCATTCTGGGAGTAATAAGTGCAAAGATGAATGCTGCTTATTTGTTATTTTTACTCCGAGATTAATTCAGAATTTGCTTTTTTTTTTATAAGTCTTTTTATAAGAACAAGGGGAGAATGCAACCCAACCGCATTTGGCAAAAGCCAAAAGAAGGATCCGGGAGTCACAAATATTTTATTTTTTTGTGGGGCTTGTACTCTAAAAATTCATAATTGACAATCCTCCAGGTCTAGTCCCCGGGGCAATTGCTCTTCTCTTTGCGGGTGTGAAATGTTGAAAATGATAAAATTTTGAAACGAAGTTCGAAATAAAGTTGGATTTTGAACAAAGTTACCTCCTACATTCCCCGACGCTACGCCAACTGAAAAATTGCTTACCATGAATTTCATATTTCCAGTTCCAGATGCCTCTGTTCCAGCCAGAGATATCTGTTCGCTTAAATCTGCGGCAGGAATCACTTTCTCTGCGAGAGATACTCTGTAGTTTTCTAGATATATTACTTTCAGTTTATCTTTGACGATGGGATCATTGTTGACGACTCTGGCCACCTCACAAATAAGTTTAATTATTTGTTTTGCAGTGTGGTATCCGGGAGCGGCCTGCAAAGAAAGAGCGATGATTAATCTCAGTCCGAAAGTCATTATACAGTAAGTAAACGGTAAGTCTGATTGTTTTAATGTCTTACAGCAGTGCGTTAAAAATACCTGTGGTGTTTACACTACAATACAGTAGCTACAGAAATTTATGGATCCGTAGAAATTTTGATTTGTTTGATAAGAATAGCATCGAAAGTGAAATATTAAATTGGGGTGATGGCGATTAAAATGTTTTGTCCAGAACTGCTAAAGGCTTGAACCGCTGAGCCTATTAAGAACGCAGAACAGTTCTGTTCTCTCCTATGAGCAGGACGCTCAGAAGCTGAGGTCACAAGTCATCTTCAGTGAAGGCAATGTACTGTGTGCAATTGCTAAAAAGAAAAAGAAAATGGGTCATGAAAAACTCATTTTACAGCATTAAAAGTTAATAGAGTTTTTTGAAATGCCCGCTTTTCATCCTGTTTTTAGCAGTTCGATGGGCCCCATCTTTAGCTTCTACACACTCCTAATAGAAAACAATGAACGCCATTTCACAGCCTCGTACATCAGTAGGGAGCTGGGCTACAAGAATGATTCTAGTTATGTACGGACACTAATCGAAATAAGACCATTTGTGAAAGAAAACCAACTTGTTTGTGCTAATTACATTATTTGCAATTAAATGTGTTTTTTACTTTAATACATTAAAGGAGTCTGTAAGTGCATTTCATTAACAAGACTAAGGTATAACAGTAGTAAAAGCATCAATACAGCAAACGGAAGTTAATTCATTCGAAGCCCAGCCTACCACTGAATATCATCAAGATCACCGTGTACATGTGATGTAAGGGCATGCTAAATATGTGGTTCCGAAAATCTTTTCGGCGGTTAGAAACAGTTCCCGTGAGGCGCCAATATTCAGAAGTCCAACACCTTCTGATGCGTTTATGGGTCATTCTGAAATTAAAGCAGTCTTTATGTCCCAACACTTTCTGATTTTATATTTCCCATAAATGTATTTCAAACTAAAATTTAAACATCAAATAAGATACGACAGATACATTTCTATTCTGACATAATTATTAAATTTCAGATTTCTTGTTTTTTTAATTTTTAAATAGGCTTTTTGAACTCTATGTGCAGTAAAATGCCGTGTCCCCACAGCATATTTTGCTTTTTGATACATCTTTTTTTTAGTTAATGATTTTTTAAACCGCTGTTTCATTATATAAACTTGCTTCTTGCATTATTAGGATTACTCCTAACTGTTTACAACATAGCACCCTTTTCTATTTTTCACTTTATAATGCAAATGCCTTGGTCCCCCAACACTTGTCCCCTGCGTTACTCTTACTTTTTTGTTGATATTATGGCAAGAATATTTTTTACTAAGGGTTGGCAACAGTAATCACCTATATAACTTCAAGTATTGTCATTCAAAACTGGAAGCCATTTTGTCAAATACTGAATTTAGAAGAATTCATTAGAACATAAGTGTTTTTTTTTTTCAAGGTGGGAGTGCTTTTACTGTGTCTCTGCATTACTCTTGATTTTTATTGATTATTAATTATAATTTTAGTTTATCAATTTTTAAATTATAAGTATCAGTGAAATGAAACAATCTGTGTCATTTAATATTATTTCTATAACGCAAGGTTGAATTTTCATTCTCACTTTGTCCCCGTTACCATCGTATTGGTTACGCAGGTTAACGCAAGTTTTAAAATGAAAGAAGACCGAGTATTCTATTAGTTAGGTGTACATGTTGATGTTAGCGAGAAATAAATTTATATAACCTGATTTCTGTGTTACATTCTTGTTGTTTCATAAGCATTTGTCCTCTTTGTTACCTTTACTGTCCCCAGAGCCGGCCAGGAGGTGTAGTGGCTGAAGAACCATTTTATCATGCCTTGGGTCCTGGTTCGAATCCCGGCTTGGGCACGGATGTTAACTTGTCCATCCCTTTATAGGGGGTAATTCAGGCCGCCCACATAATACAATAGCCAGTGTTTCGGGTCATAGTAGTGGCGAATGCTGGAAAAGCAAGTGCTCGCCCATTAAAAAAAAAAACTTTGTCCCAGTATAACTAGCATGTTTTTTGTCTCTACCAAAAAGAAAAAGAATTTTTATAAAAAAGAAATTAATGAATCCGATAGAACGGCTGTATGGTAGTTGTTGCTATAATTTTACAATGTTACTGTATTTTTAAACTAAATGATATAGAGAGTGAAATATTGGGAAATACAAAAAACGCAGGGGACATAATATGTTAATATCACAAGAAAATAAATTTTAAAAAATTGTCATGTCACAAAAAGGAAGTATATTGATAGAGGAAAATGCTGACAAGGTAAAAGTGCGTTTTTACTTGCATAAGAAAGAATGGAGTGATTATTTACAAGTTGAAAACGCAGGAGACATTTTTTTATAGTCTGCATGTCTTTTCAAATGTTTTCAAGTATATTAATTAAAATTTACATAAAATTTTGCTGTTTTAATTTCTATTCATAAATAAGCATTCAATCATCTCAAACATATTTTGGCCTTCTTTTAGGAAACTTAAAAAAAAAAAAAATCAAAAAGGTGCTTTAGTTTTGGAATGATCTATATAACTTGTTGTGGGAAACTCAAGGAAGCAAGTAATACCAAACAACCGTTCGCTGACGTGAACTGCTCTCTCCAGGCAAACAAATAAATACGAAGAACGTTCCGAAAGTAAGTTTCGTCATTTTTTTACACATGGAAAATTTACCGTTAAAAAAAAATACACCATGCTGTCATGAACTATATACCTTTTGCACTAATTTTAGACATAGCCACCGCCAACATTGAGATATTTATCATAGTGTGCAATCAGTTTGAAGAAACTACTGCGGTAAAACTCCATGTCCTGCATTCAACACTGTTTTCGAGTCCCGAGAAAGTGGCTTTCAATGCATTGAAGGCATGATCACAGGGCACGTAGTTTTACCACAATGGTTCTTCAAACTGACTGGACACTACGACAAATATCTCAGTGTCGGTGGCTACTATGAGAAAAAATAGTTCAAGGGGCGCATTCGAGAATTCATCGGTTGTGCACCGGTAACACCAGTGCACGACCAGAGCGTTTGAAAAGGTAGAGCGTTGGGCAGAGCTCTGGAAGTAACCGCGTTCGAAAACGTTTTGGTAATGTAGCGGTTGTCTGCTCAGCGTGACCAGAGCGGGCAACCAAAATGACCCTGCTAGCGAGGTGGGTTATTCCGGTTATTGGTGTAGTATTGCCAATGTTTATTTTTGTTGTGTTGACTTGGAATCGGATGTGGTGAGGATGACCAAAACCGGTTTACAGCCGTGACGTCACTTAACCAAAGCATGACCGCAACCGGTAGCACCGATGCATAACCGACCGGTGAATTCTCGAACGGGCCCAAGGTGTTTATCGGGTAAACGCCCAGTGGTGTAACGGTTAGCGCATTGCGCTGCCGTGCTACAGGTCCACGGATCGAATCTCGGACTGGACCAGGTCGACTCATCCTTTCATACCTTGAGTGGGTAGATAAAATGAGGACCAAACTTGCTAAACAGTTAAATACTCCGAGGCTTCGCGTCATTCTGAACACCTGGCCGATGCATATGCTTAAGCTCATGGTCACGAAAGCGTATTTGGGCAGCGCAGCCTTGGCCCCGCAGTGGGCTGTTGCGCCAATGTTTAGCTTTTAGTATGCCGGGTGTCCCAAAAATGACCAACGGTTTGAAAAATCAATTAAAAAAAACGGAAGGCAATAGAAATGTACAGTTTCTGCATTGCTTACGTAACCAGGAAATTTATTCTCACCAATTTTCAAAATTAGTTACAAAGCTCGTCAATAAATTTTGCTGCAATTCTGTATGTATTCCATTCTTTCAGATCGGTATTATTTCTACATCTTAGCATATGCTTCGAAAATGGTTTATTTGCTTAAACAGTGTATTTTTAAAGTTTTAGAGTTTCATCAACTGCATCACAGTTTATATTGCAACTAGGCGCAGTTTTCAAAGGCATTTTAATGTCAGAAATTGTCCGGCAAACAGTACAATACAGACACTGTTCGACAAATTTCAGCGTACTGGGAACGTCAATGACGAACATACAGGAAATGTCGGCCACCAAAGAACTGCAGTTTCAAGGCAAATGCTGTACTAGTTAAGCAGATCATCCAACAGCGACCCCAAGTTCCGTTCGCTATGTTGTTTGTCATACTGCACTACGACGAATGACTACGCACCGAATCTTGCATCGCTGTCTTCACTTGTTTCTTTACAAGGTCCAGACTCGACAACCTGTGAATGCTGATGCCATTCATGCTCGTGAGAAGTTCGCAAGCTCTGTGCTGCTGAAATTGGATGCCTGCAAAATCGATGTTGTTGTTGCTGCTTCGTGTACAGGGATAGAAGATTTTTTTTCGATGGCTTTGCAGAACTGGCTTATTTGGGGAACGGAAAATCCACGTGTAGCCGTACCTTCATCTCTGCATCGACCAAAAGTCATGTTCTGGGCCGCCAGTTCCTCTAGCGGACTTATTGGTTTCTTTTTTGGACACCAAACAATTACTTCAGCAATATATCGGGATATCCTCCATGAATTTGTGGTCATTTAAAATGCTTTGGAGGATGGTAGGAATAGCTCGTGTTTTATGCAAGACAGTGACTGGCCACATCGAACGATTGAGGTGTTCGATTTCCTCAGCGAACATTTCGGCGATCGAGCCATTGCCCTTGACTACGAAAAGCATGCGCAAAGTGGCATGGATTGGCCTCCTAATTCGCTAGATTTAACGCCATGCAATTTTTTTCTTTGGCGGTACTTGAAAGACCAGGCGTATCATCACAGCTCACAAACTGTAAGTCAACTGGAACAATATATCTCTGCTGCATGTCAAAATCTTCCAAATGAAATGTTTGCACGGGCATCTGCGAATTTTGACCTCAGACTGTGCTTGTTGCTGAAAAAAAAATAATCACTGTTTTTTCTAGTCATCACTCCATCTGTTGACGAACTTCGTAAATAATTTTTAAAATTGGTAAGAATAAATTCCCTTCTATCACCTTCCGATTTCTTTAATCTATTTTTGAAATTGTCGATCATTTTCGGATCACCCAGTAGTTCTTGATGGTAAGGTGTATTGATTTTTGGCAATAAAATTTCCGTGTGAAAAGAAAATGATGAAACTTACTGTCGGAAAATCTCTCGTACATCTGATGGGCATTCCGCAGAAAATGTTTCCATTAAAAAAAAAAAAAAAAAAAAAAATGAGGATGTTTCATTAAGACAATATCCAGTAACTGGAATTATTAGAAACTCGCAATTGAGCAACTAGTACCATTAATGTCAGTAACAGTTAAGTTAAACATGTGTTACCTTTCCTCCAATCATCACAGTCCGTGGTACAAATGGTGCATTGGGGTTATCTTTGATTCTATTGTACATGGTAACGATGTGTAACAGATTCAAAAGTTGTCGCTTATATTCATGGATTCGCTTCACTTGAACGTCAAACATAGAAACAGGGCTCACCGTTACACCATAATCTCTTTGAATGATAGATGCAAGTTTCATTTTATTATCCTGGAGGGAAAAAAAATAATTAATATGGTGCAGTGTCACCTTTATAAAGACCCCTTGTTAAGATGGTTGCTATTGTAAACAGCATTTGCAGTCTAACTTTTACGCCTTAAGAACGGGTTAATTTATGAAAACCGTGATGAAAATCATTAATGTTTTAATTGAAAAAATTGAACATGCTTTGTGTTTCTAAATATGAAATTCGAGTATTTCAAAACTAGTCTGTTTTTGGATTTTGAATATACTAAAAAGGAAAGTATAGTAAGCATTTTAACAGTAGCAGACTGATCTTTTAATTCTTGTTCTTGTTATTTTAGTACTAAACTGTTTGAAAGCCCGAGATGAATTCCCACCCCTTATAAATTAATAATGAGCGTCCTCTCCTATCTCCCATCTTCAAGTGTTCGAAGGGCCATGATAGAGTTTCTTCGACTTTATCATAAAGTTCTGATAAAGAATGTCTATAACAGATTTTTCAATAAAAACAAAAATAAAGAGTAAAAAAGTTTTTTTTTTCGACAGATAAATGAAATAATATATTGAGAGATTTCTAGGGAGCGCTGAGCACGCTTCAGCGTCCTCTTACCTGCCGACATGCCCTTAATTGGAAATTTCTTGATTTTGGGGTCCATTTTGACTGGGGACCGGAGCAGCTGCCCCAATCAAAATGGACCCCAAATCGTCTGTCCTTGCTTTAGTGAGGTTCTTCATACATGTATTCTATTTCCAGTAGCGTAGCCAGGATTTTATTTCGGTGTGTGTGTGTGGGGGGGGCGGTATCAAACTGTAAGCTAAAGTTGAATTGTAAGCTAAATAAAGTGTCCCATTTTTTTTGGGGGGGGGGGGTGGAGCCCCCACTCTGGCTATGCCCCTGTCTATTTCTAAGGATATGTTTATGTTACTTAATGTTGACAAAAAGATTGTACTGAAATCTATTCAGGTGGGCTATGAAAAGCCCGTTTTCGTTAGCTCTCCGTCGAAGAATCACAAAATAAAAATATCATTATGTTCAAAATAGCTGTGCAAAATAAACGTCTCCTTTTAAAATAAAAAATAGAGGGAAGGGGGACAGCATACCTCTTCAAATACAACACTGCTATTCTGATTGAAAAGTAATTCGTATCGTAAATTTATGCGAGAAGAGAAATCTCGCACGAGACAATGCTCTGTCTCGCAAAATATTTCTTTTCTCGTCTCACAAAAATGTTGCCTGTTTCGTCTCGCAATGCGAGATTTCTTGCATCTCGCGTCCATCCCTAATCTGAGATCGAAATTTTTGTAGCAAAAGAACTAGCAAGATTTAAAAAAATAAAGCTTTAGCAATATGCTAAAAGACTGCAAAAGAAAAACCTCTATCTCGCTAGTGTGAAGGATTTTTTCTCCGAATGCTTTCGAAAAAAAAAAAAAAAAAAGCGAATACCCTTTCGTTTTCAGCAAGTCTGGACAAGTCTTTTCAAACTATCCGTAAAATGAGAAAGTATCTTAACCCTGGTATGAAATCTAAAATAATTGGTATTTCATATATTTATACGAGTTAGTTTTCTCAAAATTATGCTGAAATTCCGTGTAGATTGTTGATTTCTTGTAACATAACTGTTAAAGCATTTTATTGAAGCATTTTAAAAAATTGTGCAGCCATTTAAAAAATATATATACTTGTATAGTAGTTATTTTAATGAGTGCTATGTGGAAGTAGTGTTATTTCAGAATATATACTTACGTTTTTAACTTGTTGCACTTTTTGAACAAAACTATTAATTTCAACTAATGGAGCTATTTTCTTCAATTGGTCAAGGTGAGTTATCCATTCGTTTCCTATTTTCTAATAAACAGAACAAAAGAAACATATATTTCAATTTTGTACAATACAATTAATAAATATACGTACATTACAAAACGATTAGAGAGTTCTTTGGAATTAGAGGCTTTAAATTCATTACCAAAAACAATGAAAACTTTATTCCATATTAAAAGAATGGCTATGATATGTAAATTTTATTCTGCAGAAATATTTCCTTTTTCTGAAACATACTTCTCATTACAATAAAAACTGAACGTTATTTTCCTCGAAGAATACTAATAAATTATTAGTATACTAATAAATAAATATACTAATAAATAATTAATGAAACGTACTTCTCATTGCAATAAAAACTGAACGTTATTTTCCTCGAAGAATACTAATAAATTAATCTTTTTCTTTCTTTCTTTTTCTTTTTTTTTTTCCTGCATTGCGATAAAACGTCACAAAAGTAAATCAGATTACGATTAAATTTTTATTTACAGATTGAATTTACCTTAGCCGAAAATTAAACACTTTGTGCAATTCGCGGCCAGAAATATGTTCGTAGAAAATCATCACTCATCATTAAACTGACGTCTTGTCTCTAAAATATTACGATTTCCGAAATTGAATTAAAATTAAAGGGTGTCTAAAAGATTGTTTCATTCTATTTCTGTTTGTAAGTCATATTTTTGAAATTGAGAGGAATTATACATGATTATTATTACTACCCCTCTTGCTATTTTTATTACTGTATTAGTCTTGCTTTTTGCCAATAAAGTAAAACATTACTTCAAATTTTCTTTCATTAGTGCTTCTTTTCTGTATCTTATATAAATAGATATGTAATTAATATACATTGATTAAAAATTCCATTTAGTTCATATTAGGTGTACAACTTTGCTTTCGCTGTGCATCTCTCCCCCCCCCCTCTCTCTCTTCGAGGTTTTATTGTAAAAAACTGTCAATAGTTTTATGAATCAAAGTTGAAATTGCTTTCTGAGTCACTACCAATGATCATGCCAATTCTATTTTTCATTGAAACGAGTCTTACCTCCAATTCTGCCTCCTCGAAAATCTCCTCTCTTCCACCACTATGCCGGTCTTTGATATGAAAATCACCGTTCTTGAAGCGTTGAAACCATTCACGACACGTTCTTTCACTAAAAGCGGCCTCATCATAAGTATTTGAGAGCATTCGTTGAGCGTCAGTGCAGATGTCTTCATATTGAAGCAGAACATTAAAACCTCCCGCAAACGAGGCGAATTTGGCTCGTAAAGAGGCATTTTCAATCCAGAATAACTTTACGGTGCAGGCACAAATCAACTCATGTGTGATGCAGTTTATGCGTATTATTTCGATTTCGACCTTACGCGAGGTGGGCAGAAGATGTAAATTTTTCATTGCGTCATACTAAATGTAAAAGCACATGCAACTCTCCTGTGAGTAATCTTAATTTGAACTTTTATTGAAGATCAGTAAATTCTTACAAAGTCATTAGATGCCAAGGGAGCGGGGAAGAACGGCACAATTTGCTGTCTACAAGGCGCTAAAACACGAGCTGAAGTGATGTTTTTTAGGAGCGAAGCAATTAGACTTAGCCTACAACCATGGCAATGCAGTGTTAACAAAGTACGCCAGCAACACACTATCATCGCACTCGATGTATGCGATGATAGGCGCATACATCGAGAGCGGCTAAGAATAAATCAGTGTACAAATTTAAAAAACCCAAACAATTAGGCGCAGAAATTTAAAAAGGTTGGCTAAACGTGTCGATGAAGAAAATCGCCAAAGATTCTATCGTGAGACTTCTGGCTTTAGGAGAGGCTGTCAATTTTTGCTAAAGTTAGCAGCTGCAAAAATGAAATTCTTTTAAGCGTATTGAATTAAATGAGCTATTCTGCGGTCAGAAGCCACAAGGGCCGAAATGCTTAGAGTGGATGCGGGGGGGGGGGGTGTATATAACATGCACCGCGCAAAATGCTGGACAGGGGTGATAGTGCTGAAAATCAATATGTGATGTTGACATCCCATCATGTTTTTATGGGATTATGTTGGCAGATGTCCAAGTTTGTTGCATGACGTCTCAGTTTATTTTGACCATTACTTAACGCAAAAACCATCAACGGTAGAAACGGCAGAAACGAAGCTTAATATTAAATTATAAACTTCTGTATTCGCAAATTAATGTTTTCATTCTATAAGCTGTGATAAATTTTTCTTTACTACGTGTTAGCGTATATATCAAGTAAGCGATATATTATTTTAATAATACCGATTATTTGTCCATTTTTTTTCCCTTCAATTTAGTGCCCTGATCGTTTTTCAAAATGTGTTGCTACTGGGTCTTATTGCACTTACTTCTGCGATTGCATCTGCTAGTTCGGGATTGCACAGGACCAACCAGCGACGGGGCGTAATCCCATTTGTTTTATTCTGAAATTTTTGTGGGTCCAATTCATAGAAATCTTTAAACCTGTAAATTGAGAGGAAATATCAGTAAATAATGTCTTTAAAATAAAATAAAAAATAATAAAACATCATCTTTCTCAAAATTGAATATTATTCTAAAACTAAAACTGAAGATGTACTGGAAGAGCAAAATAAATTGACTTGATTCTTAACTAAACATAAATTTCCAGTTTTTCTAGGAAAATATACAGCATGCACTCTAGAAAATAACCGTAAATTTACATGAAGCTTTCCGGAAATTCTTCATTCCTATTTAAATGCAGGACGTTTCCGAATAACAAGGGTCAGCTACTCCCTTTAACGGAATTTCTTCTAGAATTTACAGTATTGAAATTCCTTAAATATTCGGAAATAGTGCTGGTGTCCCAATTGCCAGCACATTTTCTGTACTTCCATGTTTGTTTTTAGTTTTTTTTAGTGTGGTTATAAAGGAAATTTCCCGATTTTGAAATGCTACAGTTACAGAACTAAAAAAGCCACAACATTTTTCAGCAAACTAAATCAAAAATAACACGCTAAAACTATACATATTATGCAAGTTTAATATGATCATTTATCATTATTTATTATAAACCAAGACCAAGTTGTACACTAGGGTGTATCACGAAAAATTTTTTTTGGAAAATCAAACTTTCAAGTTGATAAAAAGTTGTTACTGTCATCACATACCTACCAAAAAAAATTTTTTTGAAATCGAAAAATATTTAGGTCTCCCGGAATGACCCTGAAGTTGTCAGTTTTTTAGTTAAAACGATATTTTTAAACATTTTTTTATAAAGTACGTATAAGTCAAAATTAAATATTCAACAGCAAAAATGGGTAATTTCAGATCTATCTATCAGAATCTATCAATAAAAAAATGCATTGCGACTGAAATTGAACATTTTGATCTCCCGGAATCGTAATGAAAATCTCCAATTTTTTGTCAACTAGCCGTATTTAAGAAATGTTGAAGAATCTTTCGAATTTTCAATCATTGTATTTATAATACAGACACTGCAGTACAGCGTTCCGAAATAGCAAGAATATTTTTGTAGGCGAATATGGGGCTCAGATTTCAAGGTGATAAAACTGTGGCTCCCCCATGACTTTGGAGATCAGGGAAGTGCAAGACCATCACATGATTACTTCTCTCTCCCTCGTCCACCCTTCCTTTCTTTTTCAGTTTGTTTTTAGCGTTTTTTATGTACGAAGCGTCTATTTAGTGAGCATTTATGTTTTTGATTTGTAATTGAGTTCAATTTGGTTTTGTTGTTTTATCATCATGAGTCGAAAACTCATTCTTCATCAACAAGGAAAACTACTGACGATCCAATTGTCGGCCAACCTCTAGATATAAGTGATAGCAATGTTTTACCTACTAAAATTGATGTACTACGTTATTTTGAATGGGTAAGAAATCAGTTGAAGTCTGAAGGATGTCATCAACCAAAGAAAAAGGTAGTTGCAATGCGAGTGGCCCGTAAGCTAGAAGAAATATGGAATAAGACTTCTATTCCTGTTTCATCTCTAAGCAACATTGTTTTAATGATTTTAAAACTACACGAGAAATCTGAAAGATGAAAAAGTCATCAGGGTGTAACGCAAAAAAGGCCAAGAGCTTTAAAACATCCGTTGAAAAGTTCAAAATGTGACATTGTAAAGAATCTTTTTGATATTTGTTCATGAAAATGTAGAGATTTAGAGAAATGTTTGTGTCCAGCGCAAAGGAAGGTTCCACAACTGGAATACAAGTTCTTGAATGACCAACGAAACCTGAGGCTTATGGTTATACGAGGAATTGACATAGTAGAGAGTAAAAAAAAAAATCCAGAAACGTGCTAAAAGAAAGGAAAAGTCTATACATTTCGAGTTAAACTGAAGTCTCCAATCAACAAATATCCCTACTTTACCACATGAAGGCATTGTTAGTGACACTGACAGCGATTCCATTCAACAAGATTCAAGTGATGAAAGTGTTTTAGCTATAAGAAATAAAATACCAGAAAAAAAGGAAAATTCTAGCGTTTCAGTAAAGCAAGTCCTTCCAGTAGACTTGACATCATTTTCCAGAGCATGTGATCGCAGAGCAATTTCCAATAGAGTAGGACCGCAACAAGCAAGTGGTCTTTTACAGGATTTAAAAGTCGTGACACCAGAAAATCAGACGGCGGTAATTGATACATCGAAAGTTTTTCGTGAAAGAGTAAAGTACCGTGAAAGTATTGCAACTCGCACCTCAGAAATAATTTCTCTCTATTTTGATGGTCGGAAAGATTAAACTATAGTCAAAGGAAATGTACGTGGTAAATCTGTCTGGAAAACTATACAAGAAGAACACATATCTTTGGTTGAAGAACCAGGTTCAATATATCTTGGTCATGTAACTCCAGACAGTGGTTCTGGGAAAGACATTGTATCATCAATAATGAAACACATGGAATGTAACTGCATTGATGTGACAACTATCAAAGCTCTTGGATGTGATGGTACGCCCACAAACACTGGAGTTTCTAATGGATCAGGTTGCAGGTTGGAAAAGCTACTTGCGTTTGTGATGCGCTGCCTACAATTATCAAAATAAATAGACAGTGAAATCGAGATTTATTTTAATAACCTTTACATATTCAATGTTCTTTATTTGTAACCTTTATTTGTTTGTTTATATCTTTTGTAACCTTTTTCATCTAAAGATCACACTTTCTGATTTTTAATTTTAATATATTTTTGTTCCTCCAAAATTTTTTTCTAATGTGTAATTATTTCTAATGTCACCCCTCACCCCCAGAATAAAAAAGAAACTGAGAAACTAATAAACTCATGAAAAAATGAATATCCATTTTATTTGCACTGTTGCTAGAAGTTTATCAATGTAAAATATCGTCTGGAAATTTTTGAATATTTGATAAAATAGCAAGGTTTTTAAAATTAGATTCCCGCAGACTAATATAGTTAATGGTACAAATGAATTATTTAAAAGTCTGTTGTCTTTCTAAACTTCAAGTTTTTGTACTTAAAAAATATAAATATAGTTTATATTCATGTATATATATATTTTTTTTAAATACACATTTTAGGTCAAAAAAGTTGAATTTCAAGTTAATTCCGGGAGACCTAAATATTTTTCGATTTCAAAAAAAAAAAAAAAAAAAAAAAAAAAAAAAAAAAAAAAATTGGTTTATATGTGTTGACAGTGACAACTTTTTATGAACTTGAAAGTTTGATTTTCCAAAAAATTTTTTTCGTGATACACCCTAATGTACACAAAGGCATAGGTGTACGATTCAACCCCCCTTCCTTCCGAAACTTTCAAAAATGCATGTATTACTTACAAAAAACACCCTAAAATAGTACATTAACTTGTTCGATCTCACGCACTTTTTTTTTTTTTTTTTCAGGCATTTTGTGAAAATAATGATTAACTCATTGAACCCTTTAACGCGCAGTGTTCCCCCTCTGGGAACACCAAACTCTGACGTTTTGACGGTTGCCAGTCACGAAGAATAGATTTGATTTCTATAAAAATAATTGCGGGTGGCATAGCTCCACGAGAATCCTTTACTTTTTAGCACGTCATTTCCCGTAAAAAAAAGATTGTCACGATTATTTTTAACAGCACTGACATCTGCTGAAAAATGGAAGAATGCGAGAACAGCTGTACAGATTGCCCAATGCTGAAAAAAGGGCAGCCGTTGCCATCGCTCGACTTAACTACCAGCAAGATGGCGGAAAATCGAAACGTTCATCGCGTGCCACAGACTGCCATCTAGAGACCTTTTTTTGACGACAGCTGGCTGTGCCTTTTTTCAGCATTGGGAAGGGGTTGCGCTTCAAAGGGTTAAAGGAAAAAGCAAGTAATGCAGCTACTCTCAGCAATTCCTGATATCTTCCCATTGATGAGTCCCTAGTTTTCCCAAGAAAAAGAAAGTCTGAGAATAGAGTCCAAACATACACTGAAGTTCTTATGATCTCCGAATGGAGCTTAGCAACTCCGTTCACTGCGTGCGAACCAACGATTGCCAAATGAGCCATATTGATGCATTTTTCCGATCCTTCTTCCACAATCGACAGCTTCCTCAGTTTTTCTACGTTTCCAGGATACCTTTCACGTACTCTCTACAAAATTCAAAAAGCAGCATGTAGGATTTTAACTGCTGGTTGAGAACTCAAAAGCTAGAATGCAATATAACACACACACACATATATATATACTAGCAGCATGGCCCGGTGTTGTCCGTGCAATGGAAGGGAAATGCCCATTGACCTTATATATAGATTGTAAAGGGAAGGAATGTGAATCCTCACGCTTCAATGATAAAAAAAAAGGACATGGGACTCGCTGCAACGAATAAAAAAAAATGAAGTAGGCACCTGATAGCGTACAGAGGTTACTGAGAATTAGACGTGGCATGGCTTGAATGTATTTAAAATGGAGGGAGACGGGAATGCCCTCCCCTTTATTTTGCCTAAAAGTGTTCTCAAATAAAAATCTGTGCAAGAAAAGAAAGACAATTAAAAGAAAAATTTTCATAAATTGAGTATAAAATCTTTCTATAACTGGTCTATAACTGAACATTAAGTTTTCCAAGGGAACCTCAAATTTGTTCTTGAAATAGCCATGGGGATTTCAAGGAGAGCTTTCAAATTTATCCACGAATACGCAAGTTTCTCCATATCCTACGTATAATCATTTCGGGAGTGGCTGCAGCCCCATCAGCCACCCCCTTGTTACGCCCCTGATTAAGGGATTTGTCTGTATATCACAGACCGCATTCGTACTACCGGTTTTGATTTCGGTGCATAGTATATGATGAGCTTGTCCTGCAAGGATACGAAAAATAATTATTTTTTACTATGGTCTGGAACGAAAAGTCCTGATAGTGCGCAGTCGTCTAAATGGTGCATTTGATTGGGCGCAAAATGGGTATGTGTATATTATAGGTGTGGTCACATGACCTGCATAGATTTTAGCATGGATAGAACTGATAACTTGTTCACAGGGTTGCAAAAAAGAATTCTTATACATTACGGCCTACTGACGCAAACTATTTAAAATGTTTCAATGTCTATATGGTGCATTCGATTCAGCTCAAATTATTAGGCACACATATAACAGGTCACTGTCTTACATACTGTGTAGATTTTGGTGTGTGTAGGACTTAGTTTTTTGCAGAACTAGAAAAAGATATTCGATATACTGCGACAAATTACACAAATGACTTGCAATGTAATGCAGTGTCTGAACACTGCATTACATTCGATTGCGTTGAAATTTCGTAGGCAAATTGTGTGAATCACTGCCTCAAAATGTGTAGGTTTTCGTAAGAATAGGACATTATTTTACAGGGATACCAAAACTTTCATATGCATGCCGGGCATATAGACTCGAGTTATTGTAGATACATTTGTGTACTGTTAAATAATTTAAAACAGGATAAAATTGATCAGGGATATAGGAATTTAGAAAAAAAATATTCAAATACCACCTTATAATTCTCACTTTTGTTTTTTGCTGAATTATTCACCAATTAAAATTTATTAATTGGTAACGATCAAGTATTCAGAAAGCGAGTTATTCCAGTGGAAAGCGAGTTACTCGAGTGGAGTTACTATAGACTGAATATTATATATTACAATAACACCCACACAAAGTTTTCATGTTTCAACACAAAAAATTTTCTGCAAATTTCATTGCTGGCAGCGGTTATCGGTTTGAAAAAAGCTATTCTAAAAATGTTCTAGGGTCTGGTCTTTTTATGTACCAAAATAGTATGATTTTTTTCAACCTACTGTCAAATAAGAAATAAAAAGACGTTCTGTAGATTTGGAAACCTCCTTAGTAGCGATTCAATAATTTAATGCACATAAAACTCAGTTAAGATTTTTAAAAATGAAATTTTAATTACTAAAATATTTCTTTAAACCATGAACTACGCAGCAACTCAAAGTTATTATGGTGGCAGAATATTCACAGACAGTTCCTGGAATTAAAAATCTTAACAGGGTTTTATAGTGTAAACAAAAAGATCCGTATACGTAGATTTGAAGCAAATGATCCGTTTCTGTATCCATATCCGCAGATATATGAAATAAATGATCCGTTTTCAAATCCATATTCGCGGATATGAAACCCAGTTATCTGTTTCCAGATCTATATCCGCGGATCTAACGTTTTAACGATCCGGCACACCTGTAGTTAGTATTCATGACGCAAACTTTACGTCAAGTGTCAAGTAAATTGCGCTTTTTTTTTCTTTTAGACTCCACATCACTGGAATCAATTCATTTCACATGTAATAAAAATTTTCGTTTCCTACCGTGCGAAGAACGGACAAGCAGCTATAGTTAATCGATAAACAATTTATATTAACCTCCAATACTGATATAAATATTAATAATTAAAGTGAGAAATGTATTAAAAGCTTACCTTCAAATGCCGGGCATTAATTTCATAAATTATTTCCAAATGTCTTGGCAATAAATTCTGCATCATTGACGCAGACCACCGTTCTAAGGCTTCCGGCAAAATGGTGTGATTGGTATAGGCACAAGTTTCTGTAGTGATTGCCCATGCCTGCGTTAAAAATGTAACTCTTATTTTAAAATATTAAATTATGAAATGGATTTATTTTCATCTTATGCTAATACAGCTGTATAGCTGTACAATGCTAAAGCCCGAAATTTTGTGCGAAAAATACCAAAATTTTGGGGTAAAATAATTTAAAAATTAAGTAGACGGAATTGTTCAAACAACTGGAGTCACATTTTATTCCAAAAACTAACAGCATTTGAAAGGCGTGTCGAAGATTTAGTTCTTTAACTGAAAAGCTTTTAAACGAAAATTAGTTCTCGGGCAGCTTAATTCAAAACACATTGAAAAAAAATGTTTTATTGAATCAACAAAATTTTTGGTTGGCTCTATTTCAGAGAAATGTTCTTGTCGAATCAACAAGATTTTTCTTAATTCAACCAAACTTTTGTTAAAAACCGACAAAATTATTCGGCTGAAATAGCGCAAACCAAATGTTGTTGAATCAACAAAATTTTGTTGAATTCAATAAAATATTTTTTGCTGTGCATAAGAACATTGCATCCCCGCCCTGTAAAAGACTGTGAAGTAGAACCAATATCTTTAGTTACGCTGATGTCTGACTCACCGATTCTGTAACAGTTCCGGATAACAATTCCAAGATAAAACTTTTACCACCATCACTCCAAAATTAATAAAAAGTTAAGCACAAAAAGCGCAGTGCAATAACATCTACACCGCTTGTACGAAACGTTTAAAATTTTTTATAATTATGTATAAAAATATAGAAAACAATCTATTCTACTTTAGAAAATTGAAAATCCACCCGTTCCCTGATTTTTAAGCGATTTTTCGCCATTTTCAGGTCCATTTTATTTCCTCATGTAAAAAAAGTTAATCATTTGCGCGACAAAATTAGGAGCCGCGAGTGACAATTACGTCATCCAGAAGTCACGGTTATCAGGCTTTGAAGGAAAAATTGAGATTTGAGTTAGTTTAAAATCGTTTTTCCAGATTCCCCAGAGTTTATTTATTTATTTATTTATATTTTAAAAAATATGTTTTTATTTTTTTACAAAATGATTTCCTCTGCATGAAGCATTGATATAAGAGGGGCTGTTCCCACAAAACGAAATCATTCTAATGTGGAAAATTTCCGCACGTTTCCAGAAGAGCGTGAAATTTGATTTCAGTGCAATAATAAAAATTGAATATAAAGTTATTTATTTTAAGTGGACGCAGATTAAATATGCTGAGTGAAGACATATTTTTGTCAAATGTTTTTTTGCAGCGCACGTTTTAATTGCCTCCGTCTTCTAGAAATATAATACGAAAAAAAAAAGCCCCATTCTATTAAAACGTTCAAGCTCTATTATATTATGTGTATGCTAGGAAGATGTTAAACTGTCCTGTCTTACCTCATCCCATGGTAAACCTTCGATATCAATTAAAATACGCATCAGCTCTGGTATTGCTATGGCTGGATGTGTGTCATTCATTTGAATAGCAACCTTGATAGAAATAAATACAGAAAATAAAAATTATTTTTAAGTAGTAAAAATAATAACAATAAACTTAAAATATTCAAACCTATGATTAAAATCAAGACAAAAATATGCAGAAGACGAGGATCTAAGTTCTAAATCTGATTAGTATCTAATTTTGCCCTCTAAAAACGGCGGAAATAGCCCTACTTTCGTTGACGTGGTGTTTTGGAACCGCTTGGAATCTAATAAAAAACAATAAGCGTCCAGCTCACAGCCTCGTACATTAGGTCAGTAGAAAACTGGAGCTAACAGGGATGCCTGATTTTAAAGGATGAACTGATCCTTAGTTAAGTATATCAACCGAAATGAGATCGTACTGACAATATTGTTTAGCCAATCTTTTAAACTTGATGCTTTTTTTTTTTTCTTCTTATTAATCTGCATGAACAAAGTAGAATTCAGTATTTCAAAAGTCTTCAAAATTTGCTTAGGCTTGCTAAAACTTAATTATCAATTAGCGCCTCTTGTTTAAAAATACTCTGGTTTAGGAGCCTCGTTACAACGAAATTTTATAGCTATTGTTGGAGAAAACTTTGCTTAATTCTTGGGTTCGTGGTTCTAAAGCCCACGATAGAAAGTTCTATGAAACAGTCCACTTGTCAGGATGGAACACAAATTTTATTGCTCTTAGAACTCCGTCGAACAATCTGCTGTACAAAATTCACTGGCACCAACGGCCAGAAACTTGCTTATAACAGTCCACTTAGTACAGAAGTTTTGCAGATGATGTATTTTATACACAAAATAAAACACTTCTACAGGCAAATATTCAGTGGAAACTAACGAGGGAAGTCATAAACAGTTCCGCAGGACTCAGCAATGAAGAATTCATACACATCACTCAAAAACAAGCTTCTAAAGCAAAATATCGCTTACAATAGCACAATTTACAGGATAATGCTGTGAACTCAATAAGCATTTGATGAGAACTAACTCTTCGGTATATCCTGTCTGCTGTTTATAGGTGTGGCAGAAGTTAGGCGAAAAAAACAGAAAGAGCCAGTTCCCGAAGAATCCCGATAAAGCGCGAATTTTGATTAATTCATGAAAATGTAAATGAATAATACTAGGTAATTGCGTACTACTAATGCAGGGAAACAAACATTACAGCCCCCATTGATAAAATCGCGCCGAATGTCCGAAATGTCGCCAAGTTTAGCGACTTTTTGGGCGAAATATCTTCCAATTTGGTGCCAAAAATAAGTCCCCAACAGTGAACTCAGCTAAGCTCTAGAGCCAATATTTCTCGAGAATTCGAAAAAACCCTATGTTAACAAATGGGAACACACAAAGCTCCATATCTCGCGTTCTAGTTCACCGATTTCGATGAAAGAAAATACAAATTTTAATTTTTTGACGCGTAGAATACGAATTTTAGACTACATTTAACCTCTGGGAAGCAAAACAAACCAGAAATTCGTAACATTATCTTGATTAAGGCTATTACAGATAAGATTTCAGCATCCGAGAAGTCATGCTTACATCATTAAGATAACAGTTTATAAACGATGTTTTAATAATATCGTTTAAAAAAGGAAGGAAGGTAACTGAATCATTAACCTGCTCGCCCCCCGGCCATTTTCATTACATTCTCCAATTTATGTTGATGCCTGCAGTGGTAAATAAATTTCCGACATTTACGGCGTATGATGAAAGTTTATTTTTTTCTTAAAAGATCTGAATAAAGCAATAAAGGATCCGCATTTGCCTTCATTATCGCTAAGTATTTTGTGAAAGTCGAAATTTGTTATTCGAGAAATGAAAGTAGGAAAATAAATTGATGCTTATGTGCTTTTGCGATCGTCCTCGAAAAAGGACGTTGGGAGTTAATGGGTTAATAATTTCAAACTAAAGTGCTAAAACATTATCTGTGCTCTAATAAAAGTTCTAATATAAGTAAGCGCATATATACTAACCTTCTGATGGAAGCTTTCAAACGAAGTTCGAACTGGCACTTGAGAACCAAATTTAGATGTTTTAAATCTTCTTAATACATCTTGGAGTGTTGCAGCAACCATAAAGTACTCTTGTTTCAACCTTAACTCTTTGCCTTCAAAAAGCTGTTGATGTGGAAAAAATTACAGTTTCAAAGTTGTAAATTTTTAAAATAACTTAAAAAACCCAAAATATCTGTAAGTCTTAGAGGTTTCTTATTTTTTTTTTTAATATTCAATGTAGAATAATTTTTATAAATTTGACAAAATTCTTTTGAAAAATTTACTTACATCGTCATTAGGGTATAAAACTCGTGATATATTTTCAGCAAGATTTCTGTCCAGGACTGCTTGAATGTAATCTCCATTGTTAACTATATAAATTAATTAATAATCACTTATTCTTCATTTAAAAACTAGTTCTACATATCGATATGCTGTGACTATAGACTAAAATGAATATAATTATACAGGAACACGATAAAACAAACTTGCGCGATAAAATGTGTTTTGCTGAATTTAACAAAGCTTGTTTGGTTGAGTAGTTTGGTAGCTTTGTTTTGTTGATTTAACAAAAGTTTGTTTTGATTCAACCAAATTAATTTAACAAAATGCTTTTAATTTTAACATACCGTTTTTGTTAAAACTCAGAACGAATGAAATTCGAAATCACTCGACAGTCAATTTACGCATGCGTCAAGGACATGCGCAGAGCTGTGAAAGACTAAGCCAGATTCGCTCAGAAAATTTCAGAGGAGGGGTCTGCACAGTCTATAAATACATTCAAAAATAGATAATATAAAACGCAAAAATAAGTTCGGTGTTTCCTTAGTTTATTGAAAATTTCAGAGGTAAGCTTAATTAAGTTATTTATTTATAAAAAATTAGATTTTTATTTTAGTGTTTTTGCAAGTTTCTGCAGATTTAGCTTAAAGCCACTCAGTGTCCGTTAGACAAACTTTATTAAAACAACTAGTTGTAGTACACGGCACTGACAGTTAGTATGTAATGCAGATTTCCAAAAAGTATGAATTTTCGTCAGCATTGTTGGAGTCCAAGGAAAGGAATTAGCATACTGGCAATAGTATAGAAAAAAAAAGCTAAAACTTCTGTACAATGTTAAAAGATTATAGGTTGGAGAGTAATAAAGTGATACGTAAATTGTAATAAATAATTTGGCGCAAAATACTGTTGTGTTAGTTACTGTTTTATAATCAATGCATTTTTCATGATTTATCTGTCTTGTGTCTTTTGCGATAGACTGGGTAACTTATTTATAGGGTCACACAAAAGATTTTGAACACAGTAATGTCTATAGATACCTTCAATTCATTAAAAGACCCTAGTCAATCACTTTTTCGGTTATGCCCAAATCTTACAAACTTTACCAGGCTTGGCGGCTTTTGGTGAAATATCACCAAATTAGGTGCCAAAACCAAGTCTTAAAAACTAAACCCAGCTTGGCGATATCGCAGATATTTGGCTTGAAATCGCACAATCCTAGTATTGTCACAGTATTGTATCTCTTTAAATTGAAATAAGTTTAGATGAAATGCATCAAAAACATTTCATTCAATAGACGTACAAGAAAGTCACGTGGTGTCCACATAGATTTTTTACAATTTACATACACGGTAAATTCCAACAATGATGCTATCAATAAAATGATAGCGAACAAACAATGCAGCTCTAAACAAAACCTGATTTGTACTATGCATTGTTGAATGGATGCTTGATGGAGAAATGCAACAAAGCAAAGTCAACTATTGTTTCAATTGTTCTTCTTGAAACTTCAAATTTGAAGCATCGAATTAGAACTGCTCTTGAATTTACCTGAGTATTTTTTTAAAGCGATTATCTTGTGAATTTTTATTTTACTTGCTGATTAACGCCCATTAACCATGGGTTTGATGAAAGAGTTGTGGTAAGTTTTCTTCTTAACAACTCGTGTATTTCTAAGGCTACCGATCTTGTTAATCTAGTTAATTTCCAGTTGACAGTATTTTGTAAGATTATATACTCGACTTTGAATCTTTCATATCATTATCTTGCAGTTTCATGTTTGGAAAATAATTTTTACTGATATTTCAGCATTTATATAAAGCAAGGTCTACTATATTAAAATAAGTTCTACCTATGCTATGAGGAATTCCTTTTTACAGCTAACTAACTGCACATTTAAACTAATAAGCGTGAGTATTTACCACATGTGCCAACTTTTCATTCTTTGGAGATTTACGCATGCGTGGTCAGTAATCATTTCCCATTACTGCTGGCACTAACACGGTTCTCCATATATTCTAATACTTGAAACTGACATAATGGCATCATTAACGCTCCCAAATATTTAATATTTTATTTTTCTAACTATTTGCGCGCCAATGGAAGGCAAATATCCAAGTTGTATCCTAATTAATTTATGGTATGTTGGGGGCAAGTGAAACAACTTTTTAGCATAATTTGGCTTTAAAGTAGTACTGCAGCTGTTGCAAGAGACATAAGACAAAATTATTTTTCATAAAATCTCACAATTGCGACTGTTACCTTTCTGAAAACGGAAACATTTAGCAATTATCAGAAGTTTCGATTACGAATAAAAAATAAAAAATTCGGTCAAGACGGTTCACTTGCTCCTTCCGTGGGGTAAGTGGACCACCGGTCAATATTTTTCAAGTGGTTAATGGTAGAATTTGGGACTGGTATATAGATAACGATAAATACCTGAATCTTAAGGGGAAAGAATTGGTTGGTTTGTCATTCCTTAGTTAAAGTAATTCAGTCAAGGTAAGTAAGCCATCAGTGAATAGTTTTCAACAAGCTAATGGTTGATTTCGGATCTGGCCAGTGGACAGAAGTACATATTGTTTAATATTGGGAGGGAAAATCGTTGGTTAATTTGATATGGGTTTCCTGTAGCAAGGCCGCTGAAGAAATGAACAATAGTTGAAATCAGTTTATGAAGATTATTAAAGAATGCTAAAGAATAAAAAAATATTTTTGAATCAATGAATGAAACAAAGAGCTGTTATTCTTTATGGTTATTACAGGATTTATGAGATTTGCATATTCTTTTTCATATTGTATTGCTTAAAGACTTTATTATTTACGTAATTTTTGTCAGAAGTTGAATTTTTCTTTTTTCTTCTTCTATATTTTCACTGACCTGGTGGCAACTTTGCGCGTTTAACAATTTTCCCGATTTTATAATGGCATTCCTAAATGCCTAGGTTTGAAATGGGGTCCTCAAAAATATTTTATTCCAAAGGGGGTCCTCGTTCTACTAAAGTTTCAGAAACCCCGTTGCAGTGCATCCAATATACAGGCAGCGACTCAGTCAGTTAAACTCGGCTCCCATCAGAGCACCGGCTTCAGCCAGCATTTGAATACCTGTTGGAGGGTGAACACCACTTTTGACTGCATTTACTACAGGCACTCTAAAAGGGAGCTGACACATTACATCCTTCGTGGCTCAAATGTCCTCTGTGCAAAAATGATACCTCTTCGGTTTGCAATTGAGGTGCCAGGCCCCCGGCAGCACAGCAAGCTTTCTGGACATCTACTAGCGTTCAGCAATGTTCTGTGAACGTCTATCAACGTTCACAAAGAACATTATTGTGCTGCCTAGAGTCTCAAATCTGGAATTGGTTTAAAATTAGGTGATCATTCACAAGGGGACAACATTGGCCTGCTGACTGAGTGATCCCATTATAGAATGAATAACATCTCCGGCACTCGTTACGGTCAAGCCTACAGTCGCAATTAACGCAGCCATTAGAAAAGATAGGAAACAAATGATATTATATAAATAGATACAAATTTTATACATGGGATAAAAATGATTCATGCTGACCTAAAAGTGCTTCATGCACGCTATTTTTTAACTGTATAAATATATATAATTAAAAATCGAGCATCTAATTTTATACCCCAGACAGCACATAAGTTTAAATCAAGCTTGACATTTCTTTGAATTTGACGTATTAATACAATCTTGATAGTTCAATTCATTTTAAGCAGCAAGTTTGGAGATACAAAAAAAATGAGTCAGCCAATATTTTCCCGCAGAATTTAAGTCGTTTGAACTGTCAAGCTTGAATACAACTTGATTAATGCTTGATTTGGAAAGCCACATCCACATAACAAATAATTTATCATCAATCATAGATGTACTTGACCATAGAATAAAAAAAAAAGATTCTATATTTCCAAATATTCAAATTCTTCAAAATAAAATACAAATATACTACAAAATTGATTTCAAAATCAAACGTCTGTCTCGATTTTGGCCAATATTGCACAACATGAGTGTTGCGATATTGAAAGTTTTAAAACGTGCACTGCTTTTAAGTTTATAGTATGCTTATTTCCCTATTAGTAGACTCTATAAATCACACATAACATTATTTTAATTCATCCCATGGAAAAATAAAAGAAACAGATCGGCATCGGCCAATACTGATCAATCTCGCCAAAAAACGGCGTGACAACAGTAACAGTCACTTCAAATTTTAGTCATGTCACCTCGAGTGAGATGGCATGGTGGTTAGCACACTGGCTTCCCACACCATAGGTCCCGAGCTCGATCGCGCACGCTAGATGAAAACAGATTAAAACAACTTGAGATTTCAGCATTGAGGGGAAAATGCGTGGAAAAATATAACATATGGGGCGAGTTCGCCGACCGGCGCCCCATGTATTTAGGAAAATTTTTTAAAGAAAATTTTTTAAGCTTGCTATATCAAGCTTAATGCAAGTTGGGCAAGCGCAAACTTGAACACTTGATTCAAGCTTGCATTAAGCTTACACTCTTGAAATTTTCAAGCTTAATTCAAGTTTATTGACTTGATAAATCAAGCTTGCTGCAAGTTTGATGCAAATTTGCTGTGCTGTCTGGGACGTTTACAATTTTAATAAAAACGTATCAGACTGTAATGGGAACTTTGACAGCAGAAAGT